>APFE031316023.1:0-39854 GCA_000404065.3 Pinus taeda | reverse complement strand
GGGGTCGGTTTTGGAATGTGAAGGGTTTTCCATTGTTTCTCAATAATAAATAGGCCTTCGAGCCTCATTGTAACACAAGTTCGGAACAGTTCAGAGACATGTAGCCGCACATCTCTCTCAGAGATAAGCTACCATCGTCCTAGCTGGTTTATTCCAATTCTGGTTGTAAGCATATTTCAGTATTTTCCATTAATGAAATGAAGTGTTATTTCCGTTGCATCTCTTTATTTATGGTTATCACATCTCTGTATTTATGGTTATCTCTGTAATCTATTGCGTTCCTGTTTAAATCCGGATCATGTGTAGACCCTAATTCGTGAAGCAACCAAGTCCATAATCGATTATATTGGATTTGTTAATACCAATTAAAAAAATCTGAAGGAGAACCGTCTGCATATTCTAGAGAATATGTGCATTCTAAAACACATCGAGTTCCTAAAATGGGCACATCCTAATTCCTAAATGTGAAACGAAATTTAATAAAAATATTGATTTATTTATTTTTACCCATGAATTTTTATTATTTTTAATTTATATTAATAAATTTATTAATTTTATTCTAATAAATATTCTATTTTTTTCTATATAATTTTTAACCATTGTGTATTATTAATTTTGTGTATAATATTATAATTATTAATATAAATAAAATAATTAAAATAAATAAAGACTAATTCTTAATTGATAATTATACTTTAATTATTTTACTAACCATTAATTCTTAATTTTTAACGTTTGTAATATTATTAACTAATTATTTTTTATAATATTATAATTAATTAATTTAATTAATATATATAATTAAAATAAATAAATACTAATTTCCAATAACTAGTTTATGACTGAATATTACTTTAATAACTAATTCCTAACCACTAGTTTTTAACTAAATGTTATTTTAATTAATTTAATAAATTTACTAACAGCTAATTCCTAACGGCTAGCTTTGGACCCTAATGCATCCTTGTTATTTATTATTTAGGATTGATTGATTTTTTCACCTCTGCTTTGATGATGAACCACATTAGTTGGTTCCAAACGTCGACCAAATCCTAATGATGTGATTAATCCGAAAAACATTATTATTGGTTGACCATGGTTGAATTTGCTTAATTATGGTTGATCATGGTTGGATGTGGTTTACCATGTTTAATTATGGTTGACCATGTTTTATTATTTGACTATGTTTGACTATATTTGACTATGATTTACCAACTTTTTTTTCTCTTTGTGATGTTTAACCATATATGACCATGGTTAACTATTGTTTATGATTGTTGATTTTATTTAATTATAGTTCACTATGGTTTGATAATAGTTGACAATGGTTGACCATGTTTAACTATAATGGACTATGTTTGACTATGCTTCACAAAGCATGCTTTTGGTTGACCATGTTTGACTATGGTTAACTATAATGATTGACCTTATATGACAAATGTTAACTATATTTGACAATATTTGGCAATGCTTGACCATGGTTAATGATATTTTCTTATGGTTGACACTGCTTGACCATGATTGATAACTTGACTATGGTTGACCAAACATGAATATTTTTACTTCGATATTATGTTATGTTTCACCTTATTGCCAAATTTAATAATATGTTACATGGTGACTTTAAAGGGTTGACTTGTATTTTCTATTAAATTATGATATTAAGAGGCTCAATACAAAATTATGTTATATTGCAATACCAAGATATTGACTCCAATAAAAATCACATAAAAATGTTATGCATGACAACAATCATATATCACATTATGAAATTAAGAGGTTGATCTCAATACTATATTACATTGCAACAAAAATATTTTGATAACATTCTTATGTCACATTGGGACTATGGTTCACCATCTTTTCCAATGGTTGATTATGGTCGGTAATATTTAATTATGATTAACTATGGTTGATTATGTTTTACCATTTTTTAATTATGGTTGACAATGGTTGTCTTTACCACAATGTTAGGTTCAATGTTATGTCACATGTCACATTATGTTTAACTTGAATATTATGTCAAATATCAACATTAAAGGGTTGATTTATATTTTATGTCAAATTATAACATTAGGGCGCTCAATGCAAAACGGTCATATATTTAACCTACATGAAAGTAATATTGAAACATTATGAATGATGACAATTTTATAACATTAAGAGGTAGATTTTAATACTTAACATTATGATGCTAAGATATTAACAATATTTTTATGATGCATTGTGGTGTTCATATTGGTTGATTAATGTTGAAATACTACATTTCTTAATAATCATGTTACATTGTGATGTTAATTAAGGGTTATATCATATATAATTTTTCTCAAGGGTTATATTGGATTGCGACATTTCTCAATGGTTATGTTGCATTATGAAAATCATCTTGGTTTACCTATGTTGAATTACTATGTTCCTTAATTATTATTGTAGATTTTGACATACATTGAGGCTTAAGCTACATAAAAATATTTCCTAAGTGGTATGCCAAATTGTAATATTCCTCAAATTGATTGAGAATTATATATATATATATATAGACTGAGTAGTAGGTAGATTTCCTAAATTTAAGTAAACTTAATAGATAGATTGAAATTTAAAAAGTACACTTGATTTTTTACTAATTTAAAAATTATGAAATATAAAATTACTATGCTCATTTTTTACATGGTTACTAAATCTCAATATCAAATTTAACCAAATCATTATATTACCATTGATTTGGCCATGAATGTTGAAATTCCCATATAGGAATGTTTTTTTAATTGTAAATTAGTTGATGGTATTTTCTTTAAGATTGGATTTAGTATGAGTGAATATGGGATGGATTTCTCCTCTAAATTTCAGTTTTATTTTTTGAATATTAAAATAATTTATTATAATTTGTAATTTGTATAGTTATTTATTTATTTTATTTGGATTTTTGATTCTTAACTATGATTTTCTTTTTGTTAGCTCCTATACCATCTTGTAAAATCCTTAGTCATCGTCTATGTACAAATATCAAGTAGATTAATCATTAAACCCATGGGAAGGATTTAACTTTTTGGAAAATCAATATTTCTAGAGATATAGTTCGATTAATGCACATGGATAGTATATTCTACCCATTGGATTTTGTACTTGCCAAAATCCAATGGGTGGCATATACTTCCCCCGTCCATTAATGGAACTATAGCTCTAGAAATATTGATCAGAAACATTTGGTCTGATCCCCCTCCATCTAATATGTATGAAGCAACTCCTACCACAAAGTCAAATTGGGGTTTCGTGGTGGTGGTACAACATGGTCACTATCATGTCACTTTTTGTAGCCTCCTTCATTGGTCTTCATGAAGGTACAAAACCCTCTCAATTGGATAATGATTGAGTTTCCTTTTCTCCTTATTTTTCAATACCTCTCTTCTTCTATAATGCTCAGGGTTGGAATTTGACGAGAAAAATGCCCATCATAGAGCATTTTGGCCATCAAATATGGTTAAAAATTTTACATTGCCATTTCTCGTGATGTGTCTACAACTTTACAAAACATTTTTTTGTTGGTTTATTTTTTTCAAAACCGTCATTAGTACCCTCATACATAGCCATCAATTTACCGAGATTTTTCGGTAGATACCTTGCTCATGCTTAGGCTAAGGCTCTTGCTCTAGGCCTCTATCTTCAACGTGCTCTACTATTATAATTTTCCCACACTCCAACTCTCGAATGTAGCTAACAACATCCACCAATATGCATTCAATTCCACCACCTCCCAACAAACAGTTCAAATTCAATAGTAACGAGTGCATTTTTTTTGAAGTGAAATGAAAACCATGGTGCACCTACTAATCACTATTTCGATGGACACATCAAAATAGAAAGGCCCGTGGGGGTGATGTTAACACTAGCTACAACACTTGTTAGTTCTCTAGGAACCTTATGTGTAATGATGGTGCAAAAGAAGTTACCTCAGGACTGGCTACCAATGATCAACGACTGCCAGCTCTAAAACTAGACTTCTCATCCATTGACAGTAGGTAAGATGGTGGAGCCAATAAAGAAAAACAAATGCCAAAGGTGAATTACTATTATCTTTATTTGGAGCGATAAGTTGTCACCACAACCATCAAATAATATTAAAGGGGGAATGAAGAGAAGAAGAGGACATTGTCTAGGTTAAGCGACGATGGCTTATTACTTGGGGAAAACCAAAATATTAAGAAACTACTTTTTAATGAACCTCGAAAGACGAATTTGAAGAATATAGAGCCTCTCCTGGGTTTATTGTTGCTACCTCCTCCTAATGCAAAGTCGAAGGCTAATCCAACTTTTTGAGCCCCTATTTCCAAACAAGCCAAGACAAAAGACCCTCATAAGGGGGAAATTATTTGTGAGGAGAAGCATAAATTGAGTGCAAGCCTACAATGTCTTCCCATTGAGAAGTTGTAGAACATTGTCGAGATTATCAAGAAAATAAATGTAGAGCTATGTCAATAGGATGATGAGATTGTTGTTGATATAGATAATTTTGATACAAAAATGCTTGGGAACATGATAGATTTGTTAATAATTTCAAGAAGAGCATGAGCAATAATAAGACGAAGATAACTAGTGTTGAAGAACTACATCAAATTGGGATGGAGGATGTTGCAACTAGAGAAAGGGTTATTTTTTTCTCCATTTTATGGTAAAAATTGCTTGTTAAATTTCACCAATGTGTCTGAATGGTTACAGTAAGTCAATGAGACTCTAGGTGTATGTTATCCCCTAACATGGGGAGATATTCTTATGGTTTTTGTAATTGACTTATTACATTATTCTGCATATCGATGATGTGTTCTTGTTGTTATTGCTAGTCTCTTGTTTCCTCCAAAAGAGAAACTTCAAAGAAACTCAAGAAAGTATCATTGAAACTTGGTGTTGATACAACCTTATTTTGTTTTTCACCTTTTAGGTTGGGTTTCACATCCCCCCCCCATCATTTTAATATAGTTATTCTACTATCTTACTTTGTTAAATGCTCAAAATAGGGGAAAAAGGAGATGAAGATGTTGACATTGATGATGATATGCAATATACAAATTTCCCTCCTTGGAGATTGATAAGAATGGGGATTATAAAAGAAATTTTGATAGTTAGTAGCTCGAGCAGTGATTCGATGTCTTCTTCAAGTGGTATGACATAAACTTTTAAATCTACGTTTTAATTGCATAGAAGGGATTTGTTTGTAGCTTTTGTTTTACGGTCAATGCCTTGTTTCAATATTTGTTCTGGCATATGTTGATTTGGTAATATTTTTCAGCATTGCTTATTTCTTTGCTAGATGAAACAATAATGAGAAAATTCGTTGAAAATGTTGAGATTCTAATTTTGGGAGCTCGATGAGTAGTGATTTAGATGCAGATGATGAACATTACCCTACTGCGCATTCTCCTATAGTAGATTCAAAGACACCATGTAGAAATTAAAGTAGACCTAAGGCTAAATATGGGTGAGAATGCATTTGAATGTTCTTATGGCATCCTCAACTTACTAGAAAATTATTCGAAATAATATCCTTGACTTAATTCCAATTATGATAAGATCAACTTAATGTGCTCGCCAGGTTCTCAAATAAGGTAGGTTCTCAAATAAGCTCTTTCTTTCCATGTTTTATGATGTTTCATAATGTATTTTGATTTAAGTTTTCTTCTCTTAGAGAGTGAATTAGCATTTACAATGAGGTCATGTTTTTATTTTATTTTAAAACAAAATAATCTAGTATGAAAATAAAGCTTCATATTTGTGACCATTTTGAAAGAAAACAATAGTATTATAGGGTATAATTGGACAAGTTTGTTAATTCCAAGGTTCCCTCATTAGTCGTTGAGGTAGATTTGAGTTTTTATTGGAACTTATGGCACCATAATTCCTAGTTTCAAGTTTAATTATGTACAAACCTATAATGTAGGATGGAAATCCAAAATATAACCTAATCAATTTTACCTTATATAATATAAGATGGAAATCCAAAATATAATACAATCAATTTTTCCTTATACCAACATTTTTTGGGTTGATTTCTCTAAACTAATTTTTATTACAAGTTAATGAAGCAATAATTATTTATATTTATAATTTGAAATAAAACTACATGTTTTATAAAATATTTTATACCTATCACATATTCTATTGTAATATTTTATTCCTATCACCACCATATTTAGGTGAAATTTTCATACCATATATATCTTTCATAATTTCACCAACGACTATTTGAATAGCTATGAATAGCTATGTAAGGAGATAAAACTCTATTTTTGCAAGGCATTTCTTTCTTTATTTGGCTGGGGTCCTTACATACTATACAACATTATTTGCAGCCCGCATTAACTATTATAGATCACTATAGGAATTAGGTCACTGAAAATAGATTATAAACATCCTAGGTCACTGAAAATAGATTGCAAACTTGATGTTTATAGTGTTCCCACCGAATCAAATATAAATAACATCATTTAATTGATAAGATATTTATCTTATGAAAGTTCTCATCTTTTAATTATATTCTTAGAGGTTATGTAAATATATCTATTAAAAAACATCAATTATCTACTTAGAATATCTTTTTTGGGAAGTTAATGGATAAAGTTAACTAATATGAATATTCAATTTTTTTTGGTGAAAGCTTTTTTAGGAATTTGATAAAAAAATTGTATTTGTTGGTAATTTTTCTAGTTATGTGGAGAGTCATGTTTATTTGGGAATAAGGCATTTTCTAGCAAGTAATAATCTAATACTTTTAATTTTTGACAGTGAATTTTAATTTTAACTATTAACTTTGTTATGTAGATATTTTTATATAAAAAATAGAAAATAAGTTATCATTATTAATTATAAAAGAATAATAAGATTTAGGATTCAATAAGTCATTTCTACATTATGATCATTTTGTTTTTTTCCTATGATAAATATGTGAATTTTTTTTTTTCACAGGAAAAAGGCGAACCATCTATTAAAAATAGAGAGCTACAAAGCAAATGCTGAGAATTGCAGAAAGACTCGTTTTTCGCCTTATAGGGAGAAAGAAAAGTCTCAACTGGTTGACAATACATGCTTCTGAAGTATGTGCTCACCAGTCTCACCAAAAAAACAAGCAAAACGACTCCATCTGTCCATGCACACCTCCCGGGATCCGATATCACGCAGAAGAGATATGGTATAAGGCAGAAGTTGAGGGTCCAAAAGATCAACGAGGAAAACAACGTCCTCAGAGAATCCATAGTAAGCAATAGAAGGATTCTCGAATTCAAGAAAAAATGTTGAGATTACATAGTGGCCCGGGCCTCCTTTTTAAAGGAAAATAGCCCAGGAACCTTAAAGAAGTTCTTCAAAAAAAAAATTTGCAAAAACAAAATGAAACAGTTTCAAACTATGTACAAAACACAATAATAATTTTCTGTTGAACAAAATCTTAAACAAAAATGGGCTGTTCGAGTGGTCAAATCACCCCATTTTCTTCCTCCAAAATTGTCCACGACCCCATATCTAGTTCAACACCCTCTTTATAAAGGTGATCAACTTCATAGTTCCTTTCCTTGTAGATATGGCAAAGAGAAATCTCCGTGAAACGACATTTAAGACGAGAAGCTTCTTTAAGCAGAGGAAGCAAGATGAAATTTCTGCAATGCTGAGTCCCATTAAACCATTTCACAGTGTTCATTGAATCCCCAAAAATCTGGACTTCTCTCACATTCCTAAGGATAAGCCAACAAAGAAGGAAGTGTAAGGCTTTCAATTCAAGAAAGTTATTGGAACCCTGGCCAAGACCAACAGATGCTTTAACAATCTTTTCCTTTGATAAATGAATAATCAAGCCAGCCCTGCAGCGTCCATTAATGTCAAAGGCCTCGTCAAAATAAGCCCATGTCATTGAATATCTAATATATTCTTGACGAACAGCTCTGGCAGTAGGAGGAGCTTGTAGAACAAGGATACTATCATAAATAACAGCTCCTTCTACGACCAGTCTTCCAATCGGGAAGACATAATCCTTAAAGATGAATTGATTCCTAGCAAGCCATGTCCCCCAGGTTATGAGAAGCAGAATGGATCTCTCTATGTCGTTTGTAGCTTCATTCCACCACCTCTGCCAAGCTTCCAAGAACCCCTGCCCTTCCCATCTAAAAGGAATTTTTAGCAGCCTTAACATTTTGGCCCATAGGCTATTGTTAAAAGGGAAAAAAAGGAATAGGTGTTGTACTGTTTCGACACTATCTTTACAGAGGGGGCACCAGCCAGGACCAATCCTTCCTCTTCTTTGAAGAAAATCCCAAGTAGGAACTTTCTGTCGTAGGACACACCAGAAGAATAGTCTTGTTTTAGCTCTCAAATAAGCTCTTTCTTTCCATGTTTTATGATGTTTCATAATGTATTTTGATTTAAGTTTTCTTCTCTTAGAGAGTGAATTAGCATTTACAATGAGGTCATGTTTTTATTTTATTTTAAAACAAAATAATCTAGTATGAAAATAAAGCTTCATATTTGTGACCATTTTGAAAGAAAACAATAGTATTATAGGGTATAATTGGACAAGTTTGTTAATTCCAAGGTTCCCTCATTAGTCGTTGAGGTAGATTTGAGTTTTTATTGGAACTTATGGCACCATAATTCCTAGTTTCAAGTTTAATTATGTACAAACCTATAATGTAGGATGGAAATCCAAAATATAACCTAATCAATTTTACCTTATATAATATAAGATGGAAATCCAAAATATAATACAATCAATTTTTCCTTATACCAACATTTTTTGGGTTGATTTCTCTAAACTAATTTTTATTACAAGTTAATGAAGCAATAATTATTTATATTTATAATTTGAAATAAAACTACATGTTTTATAAAATATTTTATACCTATCACATATTCTATTGTAATATTTTATTCCTATCACCACCATATTTAGGTGAAATTTTCATACCATATATATCTTTCATAATTTCACCAACGACTATTTGAATAGCTATGAATAGCTATGTAAGGAGATAAAACTCTATTTTTGCAAGGCATTTCTTTCTTTATTTGGCTGGGGTCCTTACATACTATACAACATTATTTGCAGCCCGCATTAACTATTATAGATCACTATAGGAATTAGGTCACTGAAAATAGATTATAAACATCCTAGGTCACTGAAAATAGATTGCAAACTTGATGTTTATAGTGTTCCCACCGAATCAAATATAAATAACATCATTTAATTGATAAGATATTTATCTTATGAAAGTTCTCATCTTTTAATTATATTCTTAGAGGTTATGTAAATATATCTATTAAAAAACATCAATTATCTACTTAGAATATCTTTTTTGGGAAGTTAATGGATAAAGTTAACTAATATGAATATTCAATTTTTTTTGGTGAAAGCTTTTTTAGGAATTTGATAAAAAAATTGTATTTGTTGGTAATTTTTCTAGTTATGTGGAGAGTCATGTTTATTTGGGAATAAGGCATTTTCTAGCAAGTAATAATCTAATACTTTTAATTTTTGACAGTGAATTTTAATTTTAACTATTAACTTTGTTATGTAGATATTTTTATATAAAAAATAGAAAATAAGTTATCATTATTAATTATAAAAGAATAATAAGATTTAGGATTCAATAAGTCATTTCTACATTATGATCATTTTGTTTTTTTCCTATGATAAATATGTGAATTTTTTTTTTTCACAGGAAAAAGGCGAACCATCTATTAAAAATAGAGAGCTACAAAGCAAATGCTGAGAATTGCAGAAAGACTCGGGCACAACTTGTGCGGGGAGACATCCACCAGGAGAGATGAAGCCAGTTTATTTTGAAAGAAATCAGAAAGGGGATCTGCCCTGGCCCTGACCCCCCAAGATTTTATCATCCCCAAAGAAAAATTAAGATCTCCTCCAATTATAAGATTTGGGTGCGACAAAAAGAATTTGCGAAGAAAGGGTTCTAGAACCTCTCCCGATCCAAAACAGGTCCATAGACATTAAGAATAAGAAAAGGGATACATAGTTCGTTGGAGTATAGTTCCACAGCCAAGACATTTTTCAATCCCCAAGAGGAGATCTCTCGAAGTACCTTCGCATTGAAGCCCAGTGCCACCTCTCCTGAATGTCCATTAGCATCAATGGCATGGAAGATCCAGCCCAAAAGAAGCTTAACGAGGCATCCTGTAACTTCTTCCCCCTTCCCTAGAGTTTCTTGGAGTAGAATAATATCAGGTTTGTTGGTCCTGACCAGTTCCTTCAGAGCTAGCATTTTGGGTAGACTAGATAGACCCTTGCAATTGTAGGATAATATGATCATTGGGAAATCTCAGGGGGTGTCCGCTTTGCTCTAAGCACCCCTGGCAGAGACATATGCTTCCTGCTAGCAATATCGATGACAACATTCAACTATGCCTTCGATAGATTAGATTTCCTTCATCTTAGCTTCCTCGGGCCTGCTGACACCATGTATAGCTCCAAACCTCCCACATCAAGCCCTTTCCCCTTTCTGTTGGCCAAAGGTCTAAGATTATAGGGGGGTTCAGGGCTCCAGACACTAGGAGGGATAGATGAGACAACATCCATGGGAATAGATGTTAGCTTAAGAGAGGATGAAATGGCCATTATAACGCTGTCTAAAGAGGCTTGACCCTTCCTCAAGTCCGGCAGATCATTCAAGAGCTACCTGAAAGGACCAGACTCAACACAACATGACTGAGATAAAGCGATAGAAGAGAAAAAGGAGAAGGAAGGGGATAGAAGTGAACTCGCTTGAGCCACCCCTGCCATTTCAGAGACTGCTGAGGGTCCCAGGAAGGACATCGGGGTTGAGATAGACTCACTTGCTACAAACCCAGGCTGTTCATGTTCATCTTCCTCCGCTCGCTCCATACCCAACCCCTAAGTGTTTGCCTTAAGATCACTCTCCTTGATCTGAGCCCCTTCTTCCAGTGTGAACCCTCCTAATTTGCCTCCAGATTTTTTTGACTTCTCCTTTGTCTTCAGTGACGACGGTGTCCGAGAGGACACTACCGGGCTAGATGTCCATATTTATGGCAACAATGGCATCTGAAAGGGAGGTTTTCATAGTCCAGGATCTGAATAAACCCTAGACCTCGATACTTCAGGTTCATAGCATCCGCAAAACCTTCTCTGGGGTTTAAAATTACCAGGATACAGGCAACACTCCAATCATGTGTTCGTAAATATGATCTATCAATGTCAAGAAACTTCCCCAGGGTATTACCAATTGAAGTGAAGGCTGAGTCAGTCCATAATTGCATAGGGAGACCTGGTAATTTGACCCAGACTGGAGACTCCACCGTTTTTTCTTTCTGGGCATCAAACAGGGGTTTCCATCTTCTGAATAAGATTAGCCTCTTCCAAAAGCTCCAGTTCTTTTCTAGCACCCATTCAGCATGCTCCTTTTGCCCAAACTGAATGCAAAACCAACCTCTGTCCAGATTCTTGATCTCTTCTGGCTAACCTGGTGCTTCTTTCCATTATGACTGAGCCCAAACCTTGATGTAGTCTACCAAGAACTTTCTTCCACGAACTCTGCCAACTAAGAAGCTTTCCAAGGCTTCCATCGCCTGATCTATACGAATATCCACTGCAAAATCGTAACTATGCCTCTCCTCCTTTTTTCTGATAGGTTTGTTCTTCTTCCTCTTCCCACCCTCAACATCCATCTTGGCTTCTCCCTCTCCTAGATTCTGGTTAACAGGAGCATCTGCCTCTTCTTCCTCACGCAACTCAGTTCACCTTCCAACAGTGTCACTATTGCCTTCATCCGCCTCTACAACCATCCTTTTTACCCCAACACTAGAGGCTGAAGCCAGTCTTTGCACTTGTCCCTCTTCTCCGGATCCTTTCAGCTCCCCTCCTGCCTCTTCATTGGACGTAGACCTCAACAGGCTGGGGAGCAACTCTTTCAAAATAAGGTTTTTTACAGGGACCCTTTCCTGAGCACCTTTTTGCAAACCCCCTTCTCCCACCGCCTCGTCAAGTAAACGAGATTTCACTGCGCTATTCGGAAAGAAATGTTGCAGATTTTTCTCGGACACATCATGACCCCAACAAGCGAGAAGGTCTTCTAGCACTGGTTCTATGTCGACTGACTCACATTCGTGAACCATCTCCCACTCTTCACATCGACCTGGTTCCATTCAACGCATTGTATCAAGCGTTCTTGAAAATTTTATTTTATTGAAGGGTAAATTTTTAATCAAAATTTTATTGGTGAAGAGTTAATTTATTATCAAAACATCAATCTTTAAGGGAAAAAATTTAAACATAACATTCCTCGATAAGAAGTATAAAGATGCAGAATGTAAAAAAAATAATTGTCTCATGGGTAATGATGAATGCAAATTCCAACCTTTACAGATTGTTCTTATCTCCAATTCCCCCGCTCCCCATATAATCCACTAGAATCTTACAACTCAAGGCCATTTTCAATGTTTGTGGGTCTATTCATTGGTCATAAATTCTTCTTAATCTCTTGCTTTAGTTGTATTGTAATAGATATGGTGATGTAAAATGATGTTACTTGAGATGAACATTGAAATATTTTATTTATGTTTGAGAGTGAAATTTTAATTATAGATCTCTTTCATATTTCAACAATCAATAATATTTTTCGTTAAAACTAAGTAAATATGTACATTTAATTTTAGAAGTGCCAAAAAGAAGTTGAGGAAATTTGGTTATTTCAATGACATAACGATGTAAAGCATATTTTTATACTTCAAGGTGTCCCTATGGTTCTATGCAAGCCCTCACAAAAATTGAACCTTGTCGAATTTTGAAAACTCCTCACTTTCCACCCTTAGATCCAACTCCTTTGGATTTCGTAACATCTGTTAAATACTGCGAATTATAAGCCAACATCAAATCTCCAAGCTAGCTACCATAGATATTAAACAATAGTGAAAGCCAACCTATATCCAATGAGCTACACCATAGATATTGAACAACACTGAAAGCCAACGATTATTATTATAGTAGTAGAACAAATAACCGTGTGCAACAAATCAACGGTATTGCGCCCACATACGGAAGCACTTCAAAACTTCACATCTAACCAAACCCAACAATAAAAGGACAACAATACTCGACTAAGACCTACTTATTCTGGGTTGATCACTGGAACTAAAGGTTAGAGAAGAAGGTTTGGCCGAACCACCAGTTGGGAGGTACTACATTGTACAACGTGAGAGTTTTCCCATCACTTATTGTCACTCGGAAGGACAATGCCTTCCCTTGCAGATTGCCAATGGTGTATAGCCAATTAGCCCCCCAGTTTATGTGCAACGCCTGCCACTTGGCTTCGAACCCATCTGCATATACCCACACACCCTTCACGTCCCCACTCCCACCCACATTTCTTATGACCACCACATTGAAATAGGCATTCCCTTTCATAAAAAACCTTAACCCACCCTCCCTTAGGCATGGCACCCTTCTGTAAAATGCAGGCACAATTCCTGCTTTGTAGCGGGTAATGGTCAGGTACGCAGGCATCGACAGGTTGAAGTGATGGTTAGGTTGATTGCACCATCCAACTACATAGGGCAGACACAAGTTGGTAGCAGTGACTGTAATCCTTTTCCTGTCTGGGAGGCACCACTGTGGGACCGATTTAGCATCACACAACAATTCATAGCAAGACTGTTGGAAGTACTACACACCTACATGCGAACTCTGAGTTAGAGCATGGGACTACATGGAAGATTCTTTTTGCATGATTTAATCCTTGATTTGCTCCTTCTTTAACTCCGCAACTGGTTAGTTCTTCTACATGATTTACTCCCTGATTTGCTCCTTCTTTCACTTCGCAACTGGCTAGTTCTATCCGAAATTTGTTCTAGGTGTTGAGTCTTCTCATTGATCACCACTATGGTGCATTACCTTTGGATCTTCACCCAGTAATGCTATATCATGAGCATTGTAACCTATTTTCTAATGAATCATTCTTTTCTTCTTTCAATTTTCTTTTAGTGTTTTTTCTCTACAAAGCTGTGTGTTCAACCTTTACTAGCTAGATTCATCTGTGCAGGTTTTCTAACACATTTACATGGTATCAGAGCCCACAGGTTGTAAATAAAAGGTGCACCAATACTTTATTTTGCAGGTATTACAGCTTGGAGACCGAAGATTGACAGAAAAATGGAGTTTCCCAAAGCATCAATCCTAACACCGTACAACTATCATGAATGGAAGGACCAAGTGGCTTGATACCTTCGTCATAAAGGGTTGTACAGGATTACCATGGCTACAAAAGTGGAACCCACTTCAGCCATAGAGAAATCCAAGTACCTCAACCATATGGATGAGGCCCACAGATCCATATGCATGTGCATCTCTCTAGAGTTGCAGTTTCATCTATCTGCCTGCAATAATCCCAATGAGATTTCGAAAAAGGTTGAAGATATCTACAAGAAATAGGATGAAATCAAAGGACATCTGCTCGAAGTGGAGCTGCTGTCATTGGATCCATGGAACTATGACAAAATTCAAGACTTCTTCACCAAATATAATGATCTATTGCTGCAACTCAAGGGTTGTGGAATTGACAAATCCAAGGAGGAGAGTTACCAAGTTCTCTCTATTATGTCAAAGCTCAGACCGGAATACTCTGTCTTTGTGTCTACATTTCATTCAGTAAGGCTCACAATAGGTAAATCCTACACTATGCCTTCTCTCAAAGAATTTATGGAGTCCCTTATTTTTGAATAACCAAATGGCAGAAATCCTTCAGAAGAAGAACCTTGGGGACCACATCCCTTAGGGCACCAAGAAGAAAACTAAGGATCCGCCACACGGGAAAGGTAACAATTTTCATGCTTTAGTTGCAATTAATTCATCTCCTGATGCATGGATTATAGATTCTGGTGCATCACATCATATGGCTACTACAAAGGAAGTCTATTCCTCTTTGGATGCATGCAAAGAACCTCCCATCCTCACGGGAGATGACTCACCTATTGAGGTCACCGGAAAAGGTAGGGTGGAACTTTTACACGGAAGCTTTGAAGACGTGCTTCATGTTCCAAAACTTTCAGTAAAACTGCTTTCAGTTTATCAGATCATTCATTCTGGTACCAGAAAGAGAGTGGAATTCACTCCAGATGCAGTGAACATATATGACCTACATAGCAGCTCCAAAATTGCAACCGGTGAGGTAAATAATGGAGCCAGACTATATACATTTTCTGAATTTATTGAACTTGAATCCTCCTTATTGCTTACACATGCTAATGATAGTAGTAGGCTTTGGCATGAGAGGTTTGGTCACTTAAATTACAGGTACATGCAGCAGCTAAGCAAGAATGAGATGGTGGAAGGCTTGCCAAATATCAGTTTCTCCAAAGGAGTTTGTGAAGGGTGTGTCCTTGGCAAACATCCTAGAGAAAAGTTTGACATTGACAAGACTCACAGAGCATCCTCTCCTCTAGATCTGATCCATAGTGATCTCATGGGGCCTTTTCCTCATCCTTCCATCAACAAAGCAAGGTATGTGCTTACATTTATTGATGATTTCTCACGGTATACTTGGGTGTATCTTCTTAGGGCCAAATCTGAAGCTTTTGCGCACTTTGAAGATTTCAAAGCACTAGTTGAGACACAATCAGAGAGAAATATCAAAGCCCTACGTACAGAAAATAGGGGGAATATGTTAACACAGCACTTCAGAACCTTTTCCTTCAGTCCGAAATACAGTTGCAGTACACAGTTCCATACACTCCGCAGCAGAACAGAGTTGTTGAGAGAAAGAACTGATCTCTCAAAGAGATGGCTTCCTGCATGTTGCATGCTAAGTCACTGCCTCATAAGCTATGGGCTGAAGCACTTAATTGTGCTAACTACATCCAGAACAAATCTCCTCATAGGTATGTCAAGGATCAGACCCCCTTTGAGGCTTGGAGCGGCACTAAACTAGAGGCCCCCCACTTTCGTGTTTTCAGCTCCCGAGCATGGGCCAAGATCCCATCTGAAAAGAGGAAAGCTCTTGATCCACAGAGCATTGAGTGCAACTTTGCTGGATACCCTGATGGTGTGAAGGGATACTGGCTCCTGATTTCCTCTACGGACAAGCTCATCATTGAGCGAAGTGTCAAATTTGAGGAAATTCTCTCACATGCACCTCAATTACCGCATGCAGACACCTTTTATCTACCTCATTTATGAGATGATGACTCAGTACACTCAGATGCAGATACATAGCATGCAGATGCCGAGGTAGAGCATGAAAATGCAGAGATAGAGTCTTCAGATACAAATCTAGTGCATGCAAATGATGATCCACATCCAAGTCCAGATCGGGCTTCCAGTAGTGAATCATATTCCCCTGTCATAAATCAGAGAACAAGGAGCTTACGTGAGATATATGCACAAGACCACCCAGCTGCTAGAAATGGTCTTGTGGGGGATAATACTGATCTGCAGAGGACTAGCTCAGAGTTTATTGAGCGTCCTCTTGTCTTCACTGCCACTGAACCATCGCCATCTTGCCATTGTCATTTGGTTCAATTTTCTGATCCAAAGTCTTATGCTGAGGCTGCTGGGCATCCATCTTGGGAGTCCGCCATGGAGGAGGAATATAACTCCCTCCTCAAGAAATAGACTTGGGATCTGGTCCCCCTTCCTTCAGGAAGGAAACTTGTCCGATGCAAATGGGTCTACAGGACCAAGAGTGCTGCAGATGGGAAAATCACCAGATGGAAAGAAATGCTAGTAGCCAAAGGCTTCCAACAAGTGCATGGCATTGATTATGATGAGACCTTTGCTCCAGTAGCAAATATGGATTCCATACGCCTTACACTTGCCATTATGGTTGCCCAGGGGTGGGAAGTACATCAAATGGATGTGAAGAATGCCTTTCTTCATGGAGACCTATCAGAGGAGATTTACATGGAGCAACCACATGATTTCATTCAGGATTCATCTTTGGTCTGCAGACTGAAGAAATATCTCTACGGCCTTAAGCAGGCCCCGAGAGCTTGGTATGCGAAGATGGATTCTTTTCTCTTATCACAAAAATTTGAAAGATGTAAGTTTGATCCGAATGTTTACATGCTCAGGACACATGATTCTCTTCTTATCTTAGTTTTGTATGTGGATGATCTCCTAATCACCGGAAGCTCGGCTTCAGCCATTGCTACAGTCAAGAGGGCCTTGCATGATAGGTTCTTGATGATGGACATGGGTCCATTACACTTCTTTCTTGGTCTTGAGATTAGCTAGGATGCCACATGCATCAAACTCTCTCAGGCTAAGTATGCACGGGATCTCCTTGAGAGATTTCGCATGATTGACTACATGCCAGAACCGACTCCTTTTCTGTCTGGGGTCCACCTTGAGGATGGAGGTGACACTCCATTAGTTGATAGCACTCTCTACTGACAGCTAGTGGGGAGCTTATTGTACCTCACCCACTCCAGACCAGATCTCTCATATGCAGTAGGGGCAGTTTCTAGACACATGCAGGAGCTGCATGAGCTACACTGGAATGTTGCCAAGCACATCCTCCGATATGTGTAGTGCACCATCACCTTCGGGATTCACTATGCAATAGGTACTGCATTGAATCTCCTTGGCTTCATAGATTCTAATTGGGCAGGAGACAACATTGATTGCAAGTCCACCTCCGGATATTCATTCAGTCTAGGAGCTAGCCCTATCTGTTGGTCGAGCAAGAAGTAGGCTTCTATTACTCTCTCTTCAGCTGAGGCTAAGTACAGAGCAGTAGTCAACATCACCATTTAGGCTCTATGGCTACAACACTTCCTCACTGAGTTGGGCGTCCAATTCCACCAGCCCACTGTCATCTGGTGTGACAACCAGAGCACTCTCAAATTTTGTAGGGATCCAGTACAACGGCAGCGGACGAAGCACATAAAGATCCATATGCACTACATCAGAGGCTTAGTACATGATCGGGTCATTGATTTGCAGTTCTGTCCTTCAGCCGAACAGACTGCAGACATCTTCACCAAGACATTCACTGAGCAGAAGTTTCGTTCTCTGCGCGATCGTCTTGGAGTGAAGGACACAGTTGCTTAGTAACTATCTTTTCTTCCTATTTTCTTTTGATTACATTGTACTTTGAGGGGGGGTTTTTCCCATGAGGTTTTCCCTTTTTCCTCAATTTTAGTATAAGTTGCACTGTATTTTGGGTGACTTTTGGCCTTAGTTGCCAGGGCCCATTTTCTATTTTTCCCCATAGTGGTGTTCAAGGGGGGTGTTGGAAGTACTACACACCTACATGCGAACTCTGAGTTAGCACATGGGACTACATGCAAGATTCCTTTTGCATGATTTACTCCTTCTTTAACTCTGCAACTGGTTAGTTCTTCTGCATGATTTACTCCCTGATTTGCTCCTTCTTTCACTCCACAACTAGCTAGTTCTCTCCAGAACTTGTTGTAGGTGTTGAGTCTTCTCATTGATAACCACTATGGTGCATTACCTTGGGATCTTCACCCAGTAATGCTATATCATGAGCATTGTAACCTATTTTCGAATGAATCATTCTTTTCTTCTTTCAATTTTCTTTTAGTGCTTTTGTTCTGCAAAGCTGTGTGTTCAACCTTTACTAGCTAGATTCATTTGTGCAGGTTTTCTAACACATACAAAGACCCACAGGCCTCTCCTCGTCCAAACAAGGCACCACTCAGTGCAGTGTTATTTACGCCATATCCACCTTCGTACATATTCTCATAACCGCACGCTCCTCCTGCCATGCCATTGGTCCCAAACACCGCCATATCCAAAACAACAACCCATCAGATTCTAGAAATAATAAACAACCCATTGCAATTTTAGTCAAATAATTTGAATGGAAAAATGTTTAGAGATTTACCCATATCAGTGGAAGTTCCATGAACGTATCCACAGAATGTTGCGTGAGCCCACATCCATTCTCTTCCATTGCCTGCAGTTACCAATTTGAATTGTTCGAAATAGTACCAGATCATTACCATCTCGATGATCAAATTGATGGCCATGGCCATCATATTTTTCCTTGCCATCCTCTGCAGCTAAAATGCAACTCACAGTTATTCTATAACTCAATTTCGATATAGAGCAAGCGATGCACTCAGCTTGGCCTTGGTGGATGACGTTGAGGTGAGGTATATATAAGTGAATTGTTGCACAACAGTCTGCAATATTTCCTTCAAATTCACATTCGTTTTCACGTCAGCCTTCCAAATATAGTTAAATTGAAACAACTTTTGTCCTCGGGAAAGTGTTGTACAACCGATAGTCCTTGGTATTAGAAACATAGTTTAAGTAATAGATGAAATGGTTATTTATTTTTCATTTTTTTATATTATTTATTTAAATATGTCACATGTATTTAATTTCATATATTTAATTTTATAGTATAAATGTTGGAAGGATAGTCTAGTTATAAGATGAAATGGTTATTTTTGAATATTTTTTCCCCAATTTATTTAAAATTCAGTAGAGATTTATGAAAATCATAAATTTAAATTATTAAATCTATAAAGTTCAATGTATCTAAACTATATGTTAAATTTATTTATATATTCTAAATACATTTTAAATAATAAAAAATTATGATCTTATTTGAAATTATATTATAAAATTCCAGCAATAAAACCATTTCATATAAATATTAGACCAATATTAAATATTATTGACTCAACAATGAAATTTAATTGCTTGCCACCATTCTACCACTCTCCTAGGATTACAACTTTAATTTTTTTGTAATTTCAATATTAATTTTAATTTATTTACATTTATTATTTTCAGCTACATTTAAATGGAGTTAGAGGCGAAGCAATTACCCATCAAAAATGGCTTCCGGGCAAAAAAAATAAAAAAAATATTGTAGAGGAAGTGTTGGAATCATGTTTTTAATGCTGAAAATAGATTCAGCATCATCAAAAAATTCTTAGACACCTAAAATTTTGAAGTTTTCCAACTGCAACTTAGATTTATGAAAACCGTGACCCAATGTTATCAAAATATAACTAGAATTTCTATAACTTTCAGAGAAAAAGTAGTCTCGTTAAAATTATATTAACTATTTTCAAGTTTTGAGCTATGTTACCCAAACTGTTGTTGGTGAGTTTTTTACTAGGATGAATAAATCTAGTTAATAAATTAAGTGGTTTTGAAAATGAATTCTTGATTTTAATTAAAAACCGGAAGGTTAAAATTATTTAAAAAACAAATAAATATTATTATAACAATATAATTTTAAGGTTAACGTTAAGATGTTAAATTAATATATAATTTTTTTTATGTGAGATAAGAGACCATTTTAACTTTCTTTCCTTTTTTTTATGTGAGATAAGAGACTATTTTAACTAATAATTTGATTGCTATGGAATATAAAGGTGCATATATTTAACTTATCTTTAGATTTGAATCATAGATTAAATTAATATAATTATATAATTAAATGTGAATATTATATATTGCAACACATTTTGGGAGAAATTGGTCATAACAGATATTTTTCAAGATCCTTATACAATTTTGGGCGGCGACCTAAACTATACTACTTCATTGCAGGAAGTATGGGTCCAAATCCGCATCCAAATCGAAAGGGCATTTTCTTTCACCATATCAACACTAATATGAGCATAATTAACATAGAGCCAATCAAGCCTTTTCTAACATCAATCAATTCCTCATTTTGAAAGGCATATAGAATTCTAGTTATGATTTTAAATATTCTATTAAAACATAGTGTATTTCTATCCATAGGCCCATTCTCCTCTATATCCTAGGGGTAACTCTAACTTCTATTTCTTTCATTTCAATTGCTCCTAGCTATAAGAGGAGGATTATTCTTCTCTTATTCATTCTTTGTGGAGGCACCTAGCTACCTGGGAAGATTCAATCTATATGGCCTAATTCATAGAAACTCTCCAAACTATCAAGCATATTTCTCACACATGGGCCAAGGCACACTAAGAAAATTTTGACAAGGAACTATTAGAGGTGGAAAAGAATCTCTATGAGGCACACAATCATTTGAATTAGGGCTAGTCTCTTTGATGTCACTTTAGGAGATGTGATCCCTTAATAAAAGAAACCATTCTCTTTTTCTATTGGAAGAAGAGTTATGGTGCCTCAAAATTTGAGTTATTTGGCTTGAATCCAGAGGTAACAATATAAAAAAAATTCATGAATTCGCAAGTTACAACAAGTAAAGGAACAAAATTTGGGAGATTGAATGCAAAGACAAAGCCCCTTTGCATTCCTTTGAGGAGAAAGTAGATACACATGCTTTCTACTTTCAATAATTCTACCATGTGTCCCCTAGATGCCTTATACAAGACATTCTCTAGGTGGTCTCCCTTCCCCTCCACTGTCAACGAAGACATGAATACATTTTTGACAGATGATGTTATGAAATTTGAGATTCTAGCAACTTTGAAATCTATGCAATAATCCAAAATCTCAAGACTAGATGGATTTTCAATAGATTTTTATTTTGGCCTCGATGACCTCTTAAAAGATGGCCTACTAAAGGTGGTAAAGGAATCAAAGGATCAAGGAAAAATCTCAAGCTCAATCAATGCAACTTTTCTCTATCTAATCCCAAAGACACGGGAAGGAACATCCTTTGTTGATTATCATCTTATTGCATGCTAAAATGTCCTATAAAAGTTTCACTCCGAAATCATTTCCATCCCAAGCTTGTATATTTAGCAAGAACAATTAGTATTTCTCTAGAATTGGAACATCTTGGATGAAGTTGCAATTGCAGAAGAGGTTATGCACCACATACAAATTTCAAAATTCAGAGCAATATTCCTCAAACTAGAACTTTCAAAAAACTTCAACATGGTGGATTGAACCTTCATTTGACTTCTCCTTATTCAAAGGGGTATGTTTCTTTTATTTTTCAGTTGGATAATGGTATGTATCCAATTGGTCTCCTTCACATCCCTTATCAATGGGACTCTCACAATATTTTTAAATGCTTCTATAAGGCTTCTCTAAGGCCGTGCCTCTCCCTATTATGAATTTTGCAAGTGGTTGAAGCTCTCAACAAACTCAAGGATTCACAAATATCCATAGACAACATCAAGGGTATTATTTTGTTTGGAGAAGTACATATCTCTCACCTTCTCTTAGTAGAAAATATTCTTATATATCTACAAATCACACAGAGAAATATTCCAACCATGAAATAAATCTTGGATACCTTTTGCAAGTCTAAAAGTATGAAAATAAACTCCCAAAAGTATGTTTTGATATGCCATGAAACTTTTGATCTAGACACTCTTTAGCACTTGCACATTCTCCTTATCCCACCAAGATGCAGGAAGAGGGACTCAAATATATTAGATTCTTTCTAAATCCCAACAAATATAGGAGGCTTGACTAGTCATGGCTCATAAGGAAGGTTGAATACAATAATTTCAATGTGGACTCACCATGTCCTTTATTGTGATGGTTGTCACATTGATCTGATTTATATTTTAGAAACTATTATGGTATATTGACTCTCCGTAGCTTTAGCCCCTAAGGGTATTTTAAACAGTATATGTAGACTCAATTACAATTTTTTTCAACATGAGCTAGGAAAAGCCTTGGAATAGCTTTGGTAATATGGTTAAGATTTTTTCCTCCAAAATAAATCGGGGGGTTAGGCCTCGAAAGACTATTTCCTCTTGCTAAAGCCTTAGCTAGTAGGAACTTTTGGAGGATGCAGCTAACAGGTGATACTATATAGATAAAATTCACAATGTGAAAATACTTCAATGGTCTATGCATCATAGATTGGATTTGGAACCCTAAAAACCCTCTATAGGTTCAAATGTATAGAAGTATTTGGAGGCATCATTTCCATTGATTGGGAATTTGATTTATTGGTAAGTTGGTGATGGTTCCGAAGTCTCCATAGGTATGGATAAATGGTCTGGGGCTCATACTGATTTCAAGTTATCTCCTCCTATACTTTAGAGATTCAAACAACATTCTTCTATTATATGACACCTCAATTCAAATCCCACAAGAAAGAGGCATGGTGGGATAGAAATTGGGTCAAGTATTAGGCATGGATGGCGAGTTAGAAGTGGATTGGGATCAATACACCTAGCTCCTTTCAAAAAACTTCTTTATTATCAAGTTAGGTACTCCCTATTCACTTTTTAGAACATAAAATCCAAGAGTGGGAGACTTTAATGCTAATGTTGAATGCAAGTTATCATTTGAGGCACATTTTGAAGGCCCAAAGCTCTAGTGGTGGAAGGATATCTGAAATTTAGTGCCCCCCTAAAATAAAAAATCTCCACTTAGCTATCCCGTAGTAAGAAGATGCTCACCTAGAAGGCTCTCACCTCTAGTGGTTGGCATGGGCCTAGAAAATGCCCATTATGTAATCTGTAAGAGGAGAGACCTTTGCCTCTCTTTGTAAATTGTCCTTTTATGACATGGTTTTTACACACATTCTGTCAGACTTTAATACCAAAGCTCATTGGATCTCAAATCACTTGTAGGAATTATAAGATAGTAGCCACTAGATAAAAGTATTTGACCATTCTCTAATCTATCTTGCATTATGATTGACAATATATAGAGAGGTCACAACTCCTTTCTATTCTAAGACAAGGTGATGGATCTTGAGCACTTCCAAAATTATTTATATTACAAAGGAATATCAAACTAAAAAAAATCTTCTCCAAGACGCATGCCCTACATGCTAGAGAACACCTTGCATGCTAGAGCATTCCTATGGTATTCTATGGGGCTTCTTCAATGGATATAGTCGAGCACACTGTTCCCCTTATGGTGTTGGAGCGGTAATCTACTTCCATCAAAATAATTTCCTTTATTAAATTAGTATTCTAGTCTCTAGATTATTGTAATTTTACTCAAAATGAAAAAACAACCACATTAAAGCTATAACATTTAAATACCCTAATTTTATAATGTCATTTGAACAATTTCATACAGTTTAATTAATATTTGCCAACAACTTCTATCAACTAGAAATTGGTTAATACCGAAGCATCCAAATAAACTGGTATACATGCCAAATGTAGATTAAGAAGTGAATAAACTGATTAAAATGAGTTTTGCTAACCAAGAAAGAACAATTAAAATATAACCGAGTATGTTGGCCAACAAAACTCGTTGGTTGACTACAACATAAGAGGAATAGTGTTGGTAATGATAACTATTGAAGAATAAAATCAGACCCCCATTAACATTACATAGGAAAAACCCTATAAGAGTAATACAGAAGTACCTAGAGAAGGTTTTAGTGAGCAGAGTACCGTAACAACTTTCTTCTTGACTAGGGAGGAAAACATATAACTGAGCACCTAGAACAGGAAACAAGGTAGAATGCTAGGAAGTTAGAGGGTTAGAAGAACTGTTAAATTACTTCATAAACAAATAATAATTTATTAATAAAAAGAAAGAAACTTAAGTTTATGAAGAGGCACGCTGACTAAACAACGTAAGAAGAAGGTGAAGAAACCCTTTGTAAATAAGGAAAGTTACTGAAAGATGAAAATCCCTCTTACTAGCCACCATTCACCGTAAACCACCTTCGGTAGCCACAACATTGTTAAGTGGAACAAAACACTCGATAAACAATTAGGAAAAATCCCATGTCAAAAAACTCAGGAAATCCTGTAAGTCTGGGCAAGGACACCATCGAGTCATAGTAGATAATACATGAAAAATAAACTAAAAATGTTATCATTTGCATTGGAAACTAATGGAAACACTACGATGGGGTAGCTCTGAAACCCTCCAACAATCGAATCAAATGATACACTGCCAGAGCAGGTAAGCTGGGCAGTTGCCAAGAAATGCCTTCCTTAGATCTCCACCGTCCATAGTGTAGAATATTTGTTGGACCGTAGATGAACTTCACATCCCAAGGTAAGGATCGCAAGGTTGAAGGCAAAGCTTATGAGTTCTTGAAGTTTCCTAAACCCTAACCTATGCTGATAACTATGGTGGGATTGTTAATTGTGAGTTGGGTTATGAATCATGGTATAGTGTAAAGGAAAATGAATGAAGGAATTGCTTAATGCAGGAAAATGACTGAAGGCATGGTTTAATACATTTAATAATATAATAAAAACAATGTCTAAGTTACTTAGTCAGTACCATGTACATTTAAATACATATAAACAAAATTTATTTTCATGTCAAGTAAATAGTATTCTTGATGTAATAAATGTTATGTTCAATAGGTATGTGACAAGTGGTATCGGAGCTAAGTTGCAAAGTTGTGATCTCTGGGTTGACAAGGGAATAAAAACATTTGTGATGTTCATATAGAGAGAAAGGGTGAAGAGTGAAAGTAATTATGAGGAGGGAAGGATTCACACCAATAAGGCTTGTGACAGGAATAGGTTCAACACCCTTTCTGCAAAATAATCCGAAAATGTGGGTGTAGTTGGGGGAAGAATCACACACCACCGATGTTACTATACTGGATATAGTACAAGAGCTAAAGAGTGAAATGGCTAGATTATGAGCTGACAATGAGAGGTTAATGTAGGAACAAGAAAAAATATGAAACGTTTGTCTAACAGGCAAAACCAGCGATAACACATTCCTAGTCTAGAGTGAGAGAATATGATGGGTAATAAAGATATAAGGAACAAAAATATAGAATCATAAGGAAACCAAGAAAATTAGGAAGAAGAATCAGATAATGTATCAGATCATAAAAGGCACAAAAGGCAGAAGGTTGAGTTGTAGGGAGAATTTAAGAAGATAAATCCTCCAACATTTGATGGCGAGCAAGAGGAGGCTGTTGAATCCCAACTTATCAATATGAATAAATACTTCCAATTACATGAATATGATCATAATATAAAGGATTGATGAGTGATCTGTTAGCTAAAGGAAAAGCCACTTGATGGTTATAAGATGTGAAAATAGTACGCGGAATTAATGAACAAAATATAACATGGGAAAACTTTCAGAAGCATTTTAAAGACAAGTATTTAATTCAAATATTTTATGATGAAATGGTGAAGGAATTTCATGACCTTTGGCTAGGAGAACTGACTATGGATGTGTTCGTAACAGAATTCACATCCTTGTTATGATATGTTCCTTATATACACGAGGAAAAGGAAAAAGTTCAACGATTTATTAGTAGTTTTCCTGCATTCATGAAAGAGCGTTTAGAGTTTGATAATCCAAAAAGTATGCAAGAATTTATAGGGAAGGCACATATATGTTATCAAGAAATCAAGAAAAAGGGAGATAGAGGAAAAAGGTGGACTGAGAAGAAGTGATCTAATTTTTCACAAGGTGCTAAAGGAAATAAGTCCACAAATGTTAAAGGACCTTACAAAAATCAACAGAAGCAAAATGCCAATAAGATCCAGCAAAGGTCTAGATTTCCAAATCAATAAAAAACTAATGAGAAATCAAATAAAAATGAAATGGAACTAATAGCTAGACCTCCATAATAGTGTTGGGGATGTTGGGGACCACATTGTGTTAAAAATTATCCTTATTGTAAGGGGACTGATCTGGCCGCACAAATTCAAGAAGCATCAACCATAGGAAAAGTGGCAAGGAGTTTTCCCAGAATTAATGCTGCTTTAGAAGACCATCAGGCTGAGTATCAACCAACTATGATCTAATTTAAAGGTAATATTTTTTACCAAAATGTCTCTATTTTGAATGATCTAGGGGCTAGCTTGAGTTATATAAGCCCCAAAGTGGTATAAAAATGTTGTTTTCAAACGGGGTGGTAGCTAAGGTCAACAATTTCCCCATGGAGCAAGTAGGTTAGCCAATTATGGCAGATTTGAATGTCTTACCCTTAGGATATTATGATGTCTTACTAGGCATGGATTGGATAGAGAGACATTGGTCCCTCATCAATTGTAAGGATAAACTATTAATTAATTTAGTAAAAAAAGAATCAGAAAGGAGATTCAAGGAGTGAAAAGACCCCTAAAATTAAGACCAATAAATGCTTTCGAACTGGAAAAATGTATTAGGAAGTTGTGTCAAATTTATGTAGTGTAGGTAGGATATTCAAACTCAAAAGAAAAAATTGCCACCTTGGAAAATGTACCTGTTGTACAAATTTTTTCTAATGTTTTTCTTGAATATATTCCTAGATTGCCTCCAAAATGAGAGAGAGATTTTACCATCGAACTAGTTCGTACAGTTGCTCCGGTATCTCGAGTACCTTACCGTATGACTGTGCCAGAATTAATGGAATTTAAAATGAAATTACAAGAATCATTAGATAAAAGGTACATTCGCTGAAGTGTGTCACCTTGGGGAGCTCCTGTATTTTTTGGGAAGAAGAAGGAAGGAACCTTGCATTTCTGTATTGATTATAGAAAAATAAGTTTACAGTTAAGAATAAGTACCCCTTACCCCATATTGATGATTTTTTTGATCAGGTGAAAGGGGCTACAATGGTCTCTAAGATCGACCTTTGTTTGGGTTACCATCAAATAAGAAATAAAGAAGAAGATACAACCAAAACAACCTTTAGGAATCACTATGGGCATTACGAATTTGTTGTCTTTGCCTTTGGGCTAACTAACGCCCCAACAAATTTTATGGGTCTTATGAACAATATCTTTCATCAATATTTGGAAAGTTTGAATTGATCTTTATTGATGACATACTGGTGTATTCCCGAAACATGGAAGAACATAAGCAACATTTACGGATTGATTTACAGACCTTAAGGGAGCATCAACTGTATGCAAAATACAGTAAATGTGATTTCTTTAAAGAAAAAATTTAGTATTTAGGACATGTCATAACTAAGGATGGAATTGTTGTGGACTAGAGAAAATAAAAACCATAATGGAATGGCTAATTCCGAAAAATGTGGCTGACATAAGATCATTTATGGGACTGGCGAGATATTACAAAAGGTTTGTTGAAGGATTCTCTAAAGTAGCATATCCCATTACCTCCTTGCAAAAAAAGGGAAGGAACTTCAAGTGGAAAACAGAGTGTCAAGATAGTTTTGATCGATTGAAACACTTACTTACCATCACTCCTGTTTTAATCATTGCTGATCTAGACAAGGAACCTGTTGTTTGCACCAATGCTTGTAAGGAATGCATAGGGGGAGTATTAACACAAGAAGGAAGAGTCATAGCTTATGAGTCTCAAAATCTGAATGAACATGAGAAAAAATGCTCCACTTATTACTTGGAGTTAACTGTGATAATACATGCATTAAACATGTGGCGACATTATTTATTGGGGAATATTTTTTTGCTAATGACAGATCATCATAGTTTAACTAACTATTTTAGGCAGCCTATTTTTGAATACTCGACATCCACTTTGGGTTTCCTTCCTGAGTGAATTTGGCTTTGAAATTAAACATTTAAAAGGGAAGGAAAACCAGGTAGCAAATGCATTAACCAAAAGTTAAATTGTGTCTATGAGATTTCATTCAGTGAAGTTCAAACTGATTTCGAGGAACATATTAAAGAAGCTACCTAGAGGGATCTCAAATACAATTTTTTATGGCAGCAAGCCTAAATCCCAAACAAGAATTAACAATAATTAGGATATAAGGTAAATGAAGAAAAAATGTTGACTTATCAAGGCAAGATGTATGTTCCCAATACACAACTTGTTAAGAAATTAATTCTAGATGATTACGATTAAATCCTTATGCAACTCACCTTGGCTACTAGAATTTAATTACTGCATTAAGAAAATAATATTTTTGTCCATGCATGAAAAAGGAAATGGAATATTATTTAGCCCACTATTTGGAATGTTAACAAGTGAAAACCGAACACCAACAACCAACTAGGTTGCTTCACCCATTACCTATTCTATAATGGAAGTGGAAGACGATTACAATTAATTTTGTTATTGGCTTTCTTAAGACTATGGAAAAAATGATTCAATAATATTAATAGTAGATAAGCTGAGAAAATTTGTTCATTTTATTCCAGTACAGTATACCTTTAAAATTGTTCACATTGATAACATATTTATGAAATATATTTTTGGACTCCATGGAATACCAAATGAAATAATCTCAGATAGGGACGTGAAGTTTACATCTGCATTATAGAAAGCGTTTTTTGAAGGCTGAAGTGCCTAGATACATTTTAGCACAATGTATCATCCCTAGATGGATGGGAAATTTGAGCGATTAAATCAAGTAATTGAGGATATACTGAGAATGTATGTGATGCAGCAGCCATCTAAATGGGAAATATTAAATACACTTGGTGGAATTTTCTTACAATAACAGCTGCCACGCGTCCTTACGGCTGAGCCCATTCGAATTTTTTATATGGTCGCAGGTCTAGAACACCCTTGAACTGGGGAGTCCCTGAAGATAAATTAATGATGGGTCCCGATATTTTAAAAGAGATGGAAGATGTAGTGAAGAAAGTGAATGGTTTTGAAAGTTTCCCAAGATAGGTAGAAAATCTATGCTGTCTGAAAAGGAAGTTTCCGAGAATTTCAAGTTGGGGACCACATATATGTATGAGTGAGACCCAAGAAAAGTACCTTGCAATGGGGAGGCCGTGTCAAGCTAGCACCCCAGTTTTGTGGTCCTTTTCAAATTCTGGCTCACATTGGGCCTATAGCTTATCAACTAACCTTGCCTAGCTACATACGTGTGCATACTGTCTTTCATGTTTCTGCATTAAAAAAATACATATATGATCCTAGCTATATAATCAATTGGTAGGATATACAGGTAACTTATGTAACCATAAGTATATTATGTTTATATATTTTTATTATATAAATACCAAAGAGAAATTGGCATATTTCTCAATGAATGTGTATGTAGGTCGATTCAAATGACGAATTCCTAGTTGAGCCCCAATGTATACTCAATTAGAGAGAAGTAATGCTATGGAAGCGAGTTATCACCCACGTTAAAGTTAAATGGCATCACTTTGGCCCAAAAGAGGCTACCTAGGAAGATGAAATAATTATGAAGGAAGCATACACACGGTTGTTCTAGTAGTCCACAAACATCGATGTGATGTTTAATCTAAGGGGGTAGAGATATGACACCTCCTGGTATTTTGTAAATATTAATTACCACAGTAAAATACATGATACTATTGCCTAAACATAGGAAAGGTAAATGACAATTGAACTATTTAAATTTGTTGATAAATAAATTATGTTATTAAGTTGTGCAGAACTCGGGACACCTTGGAAGGAATGCCAGTTGTATCTCACATGTTAGGTTGGGTAGACAGTTATGGTCAGGCGGTTACTTGCCCATAATTTCTCCTTGAGAATTAATTCTCAAAATATGGAACCAAAAGGGTAATATGTACCTGAGGTAACCAGCAGAAGGTGGGAAGGAAAAATATGTAAACAAATTATGATATTATCCATGTTGAAGGGTTAGATGGATTTATATAGGCTAACTGGACTAAGTCTGGTTAGGACTAGATACTTGTAGAAAAAGTAGATGTAAGATGTTACAAACTACCCTGCTTGTGAGAATAGCACGGGGGAAATTCATTCTGAGACTGATCTCATGGCTAGGTGGAAACTGGCATTACTTCTACAAGGTGCAGAAAATTTCTATATCGACTAGTGTAGAGAACATATACGTATTTGTATGTTTATAGTTATTGAAATTTGGTGTGATTCTGGATATGTGAATTTAAATAGAGAAACCTAGTAGTTTTGTTATGAGTTTTTTTTTTTTTGTTTAATGCTATCGATTATTAAAATGAATTTATCAGCTATGAGAAAATAAAATGGAAGATAAATTGTCTACTCTCTTGCATAATTCCTAGAATGAATAACTCGTATTTAAAGGGAATTCATGCTTCCAAAACTGCATAATCTAAACAGATGTCCTTCTCTGATTACATGCATGATATTTACAACTCAGTAAATCACAACTGACAGTACATTGTCGTTGCACTCTAGTATCAAGTGGGTCTTTCTCAGGATCGACATGCATGAGTTTCTGATGAGGGAATATTTAGTTAACTAGAGTGACACTTGTGGATGCACTAGTGCACCAACTGACTACTAACTCTTTATTAGTTCCACAAATAGTTTGGAAATAATTTAACTAAACATAACTCACTAAACTGAGTTATCTAATTACAACTCACAATTTAAACTGATACTGGACCCCTAAAACTTAGGGAGAGAATATACATGACTTCAAAAAGACTTCCAACTCGAAATTCCTAAGCTAATTAAGTTAATTAAACTTAATTAACTATTTACAAGTTGTTATGAGAATATTCGATTTTAATTCATAGTTTAATTCAATGACAAATTAAATTGTAATTTCTTGTTTCCATTTCTCAACACTCCCTCTTAAAAAGAAAGGGGTTATCATCTACCCTGATCCTGTCTCTTTGAAACTCAAATTTACATCTTGATAATGCCTTTGTCAAAATGTTAGCATCTTGCTCCTCTGTGGGAATGTACTCTAACAACATGATCCACCTCAATACACAATCTCTGAGATGATGATCTCAGATATCAATATGCTTGGATCAATCATAAAAAACTGGATTTTTAGAGAGTTTGTTATAACTCTTATTATCGCAGTAAATCACAGTTGGATCTATTTACTAAACAAACAAAGAAACTAGGATGTTTCTCATCCAAATAGCCTAACATGCTACCTGAATCACATGCATGTACTCTGCCTCTTCTGAATTGAGTTCAAACGATCTCTGTTTCCTGCTGTACCAAGAAACTGTCACTGACCCAATATTAAAGATCCCTCCTAATACTCTCTTCCGGTCAGATGGAATCCCTACCCAATCTGCATTGGTGAAGCCTTGAAACTTCATTCCCTCTATCCATCTGTACCATAATCCATACTAAGAAGTGCCCTTGAGGTATCTCAACACATGCTTTGATGCCTTCCAATACAACTTGGTAGGCCTAACCATCGATTGAATAACCCGGTTAAGTACACATCAGATATCCAGTCATGTGTTCACCAAGTACATGAGTGAAACCACAAACTTCATATAAACAATAGGTTCCACTACTTCCCCTGAAGTAGCATCCTCCTTCCTCCAGTTACCTGCTAGAGAAGTCTCAATGGGTTTGTTGCTCTCTATGCAGAATATCCTGAATATCTCAATGACATACTTGCCCCGAGACACAAAAAAAATCCCCATCTCCCTGCCATACCTCCATTCCAAGAAAGTAATGCATGAGACCCATGTCCTTCATCTCAAACTCTCTTGCAAGGTCCTCCTTGTAAGATTTGATCAGTTGATCATCACTTGCCAGTATGAGATCACCAACATAAAGTAAAATGATCAACAATCTACCTTGCATCACTAGGTGGTATAGGTTCACATGTGCCTCACTCTTCATGAAGCCCAACTTGGTGAAGTAGCTATATATCCTAGTGTACCAAGCACAAGGTGCTTGCTTCACCCCATACAATGTTCTTTTGGGCCGACACACATGCTACTCAGTGTCGAAGGTCTCAAAACCTTCAAGATGCTCTATGTACACCTCTTCCTCAATCATGTCATTAAGAAAGGTTGTCTTTACATCCATTTGATGTATCTTCCAACCCATCTATGTTGATAGTACCAATATAGATATGATTTAAAAGTACCTTGTAACAAGAGAAAAGGTCTCATCATAGTCAATCCCCTCCACTTGTGAGAAGCCACAGGCCGAAAATATAGCTTTATGATTATCCACACTAAGCTCTGCAACTTTCTTTACCTTGTAAATCCAATGTGAGCTCACCACTAACTTGTCCTCCAGCCCGAGTACCACATCCCAAACAATGTTCGAACTATGGAGTCATACTCCTCTACTATGGCATGAACCTAAACCAATTGTGGCACTTCTTCCTTAAAGTAATATGGCTCAGTCATAACACATTCGCACATAAGAACCATGTATCTAGTGTACCTCTCAAGTGACCTCCTCTACCTACACTAAGAAGTGGGTGCTCTCACATTCCCCCGTGCATCGTCCAACAATTTATTAGCCTCTTGAGCGCACTTTATTCCGTCCGTGAAAGACTATGCCTGAGTGGATGTCTCCCCTCCTAGACCCTCTACATGTGGCTACTCCACATCAACATGAGGCTCCTCATCGAATTTGACATCCCTGTGAAACACTGTCATCCTACTGGTTGATAAGTACACCTAATAGTTGTGAGTTGTATTAGTGTACCCCACAAATATCCCCAACACTACTGTCGGTTCAAGATTCTTTTGTGCATCTTTCATCATATGGCAATATATAAATGACCCAAAAATATTGAAGTGACCAATATCTGGCCTCTTACTGAAATAATCCTCCTTTGGTTTCTTCATCTAAAGTATCCAATGTGGGCTATAGTTCTGAACATAAACCGTTGTGTTGCGTGCCTCAACCCACAAATGTAGTGGTAGACACTGGTCATGGAACATCGCCCTCACTGCCCTTACTATGCTTTTGTTCTTCCTCTCGGCCTTCCCATTTTACCAAGTGTTATGGGGTGCCATCAACTCCCATTTAATCCCTTTCATTGCATAGAAGTTCTTAAACTCATTTGAGATATACTCACCACCATTATCACTCCATAGAGATTTAACCTTCTTTCCAAACTCTTTCTCCACCAATTCTTTAAACTCACAAAAATTGTGAAGGTTTGATCATTTTTCTACATGAAAAATATCCAGTACTTTAAAGAAAAGTCATCAAAAAATATAACATAATACCTGTGTTTGGTCGTGGATTTTGTCGAGAATGGTCCACATGCATATGAATGGACTCACTCTAGAATAGCCTCTGCTTGAATACCTCTATCGCGAAAGGAACAATTGGTGTATTTTCCCAAAGTACACCCCTTGCAAGTATCAACTTGCTCAAATGTACCTTTGGGAAGACCGATAGAGACCTACTGCAATATATTCAAAGCTCATGATGCAAGTGGCCTAATCGCCTGTGCCACAACTCATCAACATATTAACTTTGCACTCTTTCTTCTTTTTGGCTCAAAGCAACACACTTCTCTATCTCCAGCTTATAGAGATTCTTCACCCGAATCCCTATCTTATTTACTTGACCCGTGGCTATATGTCGAAGGAACGCCTTTCCTTTCGAGAAGATCACATTATAGCCTTTATCCGCAAGCATGGTATTGTATATCAAGTTCTTCGTTAGCCTGGGCACATACATAACATTCCTCAACGTGAGTGGAGCCCCATGCTCCCTCTAAAAAGTAATCATGCCCAATTCAGTAACATTATACTTCCTGTTGTTACCCATCTTGATATGCATCTAGAGATCTTTCTCCTCTAGGTCATTGAATAACTCTTTGTCACCAGTCATGTGGAATGAAGCTCCACTATTTAAGTACCATACACTTCCCATCATTGATGACACCATGGATGGAATGAGGGAAAAGTCCAATTTGGATTGATAGGCCAAAGCCTCACCCACCACTCCTGAGGACTTCTTCTTGGAATTATTGAGTGGACAATTTGTAGCAAAATGGCCTAGCTCTTGACAATGAAAGCACTTAACTTTCGTCATGTCTTTCTTCTTTCCTCCATGATAAGAGTCTGATTTGGAAGGGGAATCTTTCCCTTTCCCCTTATTCATCTTAATCATTGAGGTAGAGTTCTCTTCATCATGAGTCTTTGATGAAGAGCCATCCTTGGTGTTCCTCCTTATCTCCTCCTACATCAAATATGACCATAGTCATTCCCAATCTGGCAGCTTCTCCTAACCATTGACAGAGTCCTGAGAACTATGCAAACACTTTGGGAGTCCTATAAGAGAAATACTTATGATATCATCCTCGACAACCGTGATTCTAACACTTCCAAGTTCATCACGACACTGCGTGAACTTGGTTGAGTATTTTGGAATCATCTTGCCTTTCTCCATTTTGATTTTTTGAAGTTTGTCCTTCAGTGAAAATTTCCTTTGGCCACCATTGTTCTGATACAAGTCTATCAATGATTTCCACATAGCATACGAAGTTTCCTTTCCATGGAGACATGAGACAATGTCGTCTTGAACTCCCTCAAGGATTATCCACCTTGCCTTCGCCACACACTTCTTCCATTCAGCCAAATTTTGTGCATTCGATGATGCTGACTTAGGAATTTCACTACAACAAAACAGGCAATTTACGCCAGATTTAGCACCAGATTTTAGTGTATTTTTTCTCTCCATTGGGATGATCAGCTTGGCGCTAAATCTGGCTCTATTGTACAATTTTTAAAGCGTCATTTTTTGCACCAAATTTTGCATCTTTTTTATGCCACATTTTGCATCATATTTTGCACCAATATTTGCATTTGGTTTTACAACAGGGTTTGCTTCTAGTTTTGTGCCATTTTTTACGTCTATTTTTTCATTACTTTTTGCTTCCTGTTTTGTGCCATTCTTTGCTTCTTTTTTTGTGTCATAATTTGCATCAAGTTTTACACCATCTTTTGCATCTAATTTAGTGTCTTTTTTGCATCGAGTTTGTGCCAGTTTTTGCATCTAGTCTTACGCCATTTTTTGCTTCTAATTTTGTACTTATTTTTACATCTATTTTTGCATCAATGTTTCTACCTTCTTTTACACCATTTTTTGCATCTAATTTTGCACCACATGTTGAATCTAATTTAGTGCCAAAATTTTCATCCATTTTTGTACCATTTTTTTCATCCACTTTTTCGTTTCATTTGTCTCCCTTTTTTGCATCCTATTTTGCACCTAATTTTGCATCATTTGTTGCATCCAATTTAACGTCATTTTTAACAACATTTCTTGCATCCAATTTTGCATCATTTTGCGCATCTAAATTTTCACCCTATGTTGGACCATTTGTTGCGTCCACCTTTGAATCCCATTTTGTGTCTAATGTTACGTTCAATTTTGAGCCATTTTTTTCATCTATGTTTGCATTTGTTTTTGCACCAAGTTTTGAATCATTTGTTGCACCTTGTTTTGCATCCAAATTTGAGCCATTTTTATGCCCATTTTCGCACCATTGTTTCTACTTTTATGTCCAAATTTTCACCATTTTTTATATCCAATTTTACATCCTTTTTGGTGTCTAATTTTGCATCCTTTTTGGCATCCAAATTTGCATCCTTTTTTCTACCACATTTTGTGTCCACATTTGCATCTCATTTTGCACCTAGATTTTAGTCTGAATTTTCATCTAGTTATGCATCATTTTTGGCATCCTTAGTTTCACCCTTTTTTAGTCCCATTTTGCTTCTTGTTTTGCATCTTTCTTTACATCCTTTTTGCACCCAATTTTAATCCTAATTTTACACCATTATTTGCATCCTCATTTTGGTGTCCATTTTTACATCCTTGTTTGCGCCCAATTTGGAATCTTTTTGTATGCCCTATTTTGTTCCCTTCTTTGTGTCTAGTTTTACACCCTTTTTTAATTCTATTTTAAAACCCTTTTTGTCTCATTGTTTGCATCTTGTTTTGATGGCTAGTTTAACATCCAATTCTACTCCCAATTTTGCATCGATGGTTACATCCACTTTTGGCTTCTTGTTTACAGTTTTACTTTTACTTCCATTTTACTAATTTTATTACATAGTGAAATATATTACAGTTTCTAAATATCATTTTGCTGTAGGATTTAATGCACAGTTAGATGAACTTAAAACCCTCTCAATTTATCCTAAAAACCTAAGATAGACAGATTAAGAGAAAGGTTGTTCTAGGGCTCAAGATTCTTAGTAGATCAAGCTGTAGAGTATAGATTAAGAAAAGAAGAATGAATTCATGTGAGTCCCCGCATGCAGGTATTGTTGGAGTTTTTAGTGTAGCAGGGAAGCACTCTTAGATAGCTCCAAATCTTGGTCCTACACACAAGAGAGAGAACAAAGAAAACTTCACAACATAATATCTTGATAATTGAAACTATCATAAACATATAAATGTTACTGAATAAATAACTGTAAACCAAAACCCCATACATTCATTAGTTAAATAGGATAAGTAAAGAATGAATAGTAGCATATGAAAGGAAGAACGACTAATCTATATTAATAAAGGAGTTGGACGAAAGTTACAACCATCAGATACAGTTGCAACAACACCTCCCCCAACTCCTAGCTCCAAAACTCTCCCTCTCAAGATAGATCTCAGCAGCGTGGCAATACATGGATTCTCATCATTTCCTCAATGGCCAAGCCTCCAATATATAGGAAAGTGAAGGCTACGAAGATTTCCCAAATTCCTCATTAGTTCAATTTTGGAAAAAGCTTTTGGGTGAATAATGTTTCCTCATATAAAATTCACATTTTCCACTTTTTAGATGCTTTTGTGCTTAGGAAAAAGCTTCCCCATGCTTTATGGCTCTTTCCCACTTTTGTATGCTTTTATTTTTTAGGAAAAATCTAAATATGAGGATAAAGAGGTCACATTCCACCATATGAGTTTCCGAAAGTGAACAAGAGTGTCAACCTCTAGTTAACTCGAGCTTTTTTCCTCACATTACAGGAATTTTCATTTTAAAATGTTAACATTGAATTTCCGTGTCATAATGTGTAAGCCAATCAAAATCCTTTAAAATTTAAAAGACATATGGATGTGACTAGGTAGTGGATTTTTTTTAATAATATAACTTACTTAATTTAACTGTCAATGCTGCCCAAGTGACCCAAAACTATATTAAATATTAAAAATAAATTTAATATCTTAATCTATAAAAGTTAGAATATCTAGAATATTTTTAATGAAGGGTAAATCATGGCATATTAAATAAATAAATTTAAATATAAAATCCTAAATCCTAAATTTAATTTAAATTTTAAGTTTACTTTCTTAATTTAAATTTTATTAAATCTTGTATTGATAAATTAATTTAAATATAAAATATAAATATATGGTTATTTTGATAAAAGTGCATTTATTTAAGTAACTTAAATTTAAATTTAACTTAAATTTATATTTTAAATTTTCCTTTTAAATTTAAATTTTCTTAAATTTTGTGTTAATAAATTAATTTCAATATAAAATACATGTAGATGGTTATTTTTTATAAAAGTGAGTTTATTTGGGTAATTTAAATTTAAATTTAAATTTCCTTTAAATTTTGAATTTTCTTTTCTAATTTAAATTTTATTAAATCTTGTGCTAATATATTAATTTAAATATAAAATACATATACAGTTATTTTGATAAATGTGACATTTATTTGGGTAATTTTGGTAAAAGAATAATAAAAATGATATATTAAAAAATTGTCTACATGGCATTGTTTTATTAGTTTCTTAATTTTTCTGAGGTGGTTATTATTTTGGTAACAAAAGTTAGATGAAGGGGACAACTTGTTATAAACTAGGATACCATGGTCCTCATGGTACATAACTTGTATTATAGGCTTATATAGTTTAGGAGAAAGGGGTATTTCAACCAACAACATAGCATTCTCCTCCAAGATGATGAGGAGGTATTTTCATGTATAACACATTTAAGAATATATCACAATTCAAATTCATAACTTAGTATTTGTAAACAAATTTAAGGGTAATTGACAACATTTATAAAAAATATAGCAGTATCCTCATATATGACAATTCTCCATCAGAAAATCATTGACAATTTTCAATATACATATATTACTACTAAATCAACATTTATCACAGATATCATTATTCCAAGGTAAATTCACAACACTACATCCAAAAATAGTAATGTCATCATACATAATCATTCTCCATAAAAAAGCATTGACAGGTTTCGACACATATATAAAGTAACAAGATAATACTAATAATATCATCATCATCCTTAATTAAATCAACTAAGATTCAAATGTGTGATTATCATATCAAAATATTTCATGAACACCATTATTCTAAGGTAAATTCACAACATCCATCAAAAGATAGTAATATCATCATACATAATAATTGTCCATCAAAGTAATGTTGATAATTTTCAATATATACATAAAAGAACAAGATAAAAATGATAACATCATCATCATATTTAATCAAATCAACTAAAAGTCAATGTAAGATTACCAAATAGAAATGTTTCATAGATATCATTATGCTAAGGTAAATTCACAACATCCATAAAAAAATAGGAATCTCATCATACACAATAATTCTTCATAAAAAAATTATAAACAATTTTCAACATATTCACAAGGTAACAAGATAGTACTGATAGTATTATCATCATTATTCAAATAAAATAAAGTTCAAATGTATGATTACCATATTAAGACATCCATCTAAATATAAAAAATAACACATGGCTAGCTAGCACCACGAAAATCATAGCCAAGCTCATCCTCATGATCATTTCCATGATCATCATCCTGACCATCCTGATAATATCATCCACATAATCATCACCAATGCCATCGACATCCTCATCATCATCATCTTTGATATATGATGTAATCTAAACATAGTTTATATCATCATCTTCATCGTCATTACCTATAGCGTTCTGGGGAAAAAAACAATATTACATGTTAGTACTAATTCTATAGAAAAATGATATTTTTATTACAATGCTAACAATAAAATGAGGTAGGACATAATAACATTTAATAGTACTAAAAATAAAATGAAAATATGGCTTAAGATATATTGGAGATCCAACTAAGATTACACTTGTAATTCACATTAAGTAGTAGAATCATTTTTTAATCCATATGAAGTAGGTAGCCACTTGTTCTTCATATTATATTGTGAATGTTTCTTATGATTTCCATGCAGAATTGGTAAATTAATATTTACTGGAAGCTTTATTTCAAATTATAATTGTAATTCAGATTAGAAATAGAAGAAATTTTAACAAAAAAGAATGTCACATGAAAAAGTAAATTGTTTTTAATGAAAAATAAGTCGCATACAATATGAATGTCACATGAAATATTGGGTTGTTTTTAATGCATGTACTTTTCTCTATAATAAGATGG
>APFE031316013.1:27182-57076 GCA_000404065.3 Pinus taeda | reverse complement strand
TCTGCTCCAGGTACAGTGGAATCTTCCCGCCACCGTCACCTTGGGTAGAATCCTAAGATTATGGCCACTAAGGTCACCAACAGCAACAAATACACCTGGGGGAACAGTCTACACTCCGACAGCACGCAAGGGCAGAGTAACAAGCTCAGTCCCCTTATCGGCTCCTTGACAATGGTCAATCCAAGGTTTACCGATAAGTGATCCCCTGGCTCCTCAACAATAATCTGAGGTTTACCGTTTGTAATACGTGCGTGTCTGGCGTCGTTCCCAACGAGGGAGGATTGATCCTCTCACTGGTTCGGACACGAGCTCGTGCTTCTCCTTTAAGAGGAGCTTTCCCAAGAGTATAAATGCAACAGTTGGATTTATCCTACCACAAGATAAGCTACTTGTTTGGTTTTACTGTCTTGGAGAGTTAATTACTCTCCTACTCCAAGACACTAGCCTGATCTATGTTGGTGTTTCAGAGACCTAGAAATGTAAAAATTACTAGATGAATTTTAATCAAGCGCTGTGTTATTAAGGCTGTTATTACTCAAATGGGTAAATGGATATGAAACCAATGGTGTTATGACCCGACTCAACTGAATGCAATCGTATATGATAATGTAATCTTTTCAATTCGATGAATCCTAACTAAAGTAAGGAGAGAGTTTCCATTCACTTCCAACAATGCAAAAAATTGATCACTAAGAGAAAATATAACAAATTCTCTAGTGCACTAATTTCATCAAGATAAACTAATGCAAATCAATTTCAAAACTTTTTTTTTTTTTAATTTTTTGTGTAAATTCAAATCAAAGAGAACTGATCTAAATCTACGATTGATTTTTCAGAATGTAAACTATGCAATTGTAATCTACGCACAATTCACTTGAAAAGTATGCAAATGTAATCTATGCATATTTTTCATTCATATTCCGAAAAGGAGAATTCTAATTATGCAAATGTGATCTATGCAAGAGAATTCTCAAACACAAGATAATTCTAATGTAATCTAAGAACCAATCAAGTGCAAGTCGAGGAAATGGGTGAGATTTCCAAAGATCAAAAGATAAAAACACTCAAAGGCGATTAACACTCATACACAATTTAGCCCCCCCCAACGAATGAGGGGGAAAGTTTTTTGCAAAAACAAAAGCAAAAAGATGCAAAATTGTGAAAAGAACGAGAGAAACCTCCAAGTAATGACCAAAGGAAAACAAATCAAGAATTTCTCAAAAAGAGACTCAAAACACCCAATTGATAAAAGCTTAGAGTAGGAATGCTAACGAAACAAGCCTAGATGAAAGCTTCTGACAGGTAACCAGTGGATTTGGGCAGCAATAAATAAACTATAAACAAAATCTAATGGGTAAAAAGAAAAAATTGAAATTTTCTAAACTTTTGACAGGGGTACACAGGCAACCTGTTGGCACAAGTGCGCCCATGCTCTGTGTACAAAGCAAAAGTGCGTACTAGTAGGCACTGTGCTTAACGCAGAGGGTGTGTACTGCTCTCAAAATCAAGAAAAATAAAAACTAACTCAACCCTAAGCTATTCCACCCAAATTCACAGTCAATGAGTCAAAAACTAGAAAGAAATCAAAGTTTCTCAAATCAAAGTATCAATCAAAGGGAAAATCATTCACATCAATGGAGTTCCCCAGTGGAGTCGCCAATTTGTCACCTGGAAGAGTTATTTTTGCTGACAAAAGTAACCTCCCTAGGAGTCTAAACATACATTATTCTATTAGAAACCAAGTGTTTTTCGATCCTACCTCAAGTCCAACGCTTGTTGCAGCAGTCCAGCCTCGTCGATCCAGATGAGCTCCTCCTTCACTTTGAAACCTGCATACACTAATAATCAAACGATTACATAACACCTGAATATTCCATACAACAAAGCATATTCAACATATAGACCAAGGAGTATATGAAACAATTCATTAACAACAAATCATTGAGAAGAATGGACTTATTTGTATTAAGGAAACAAAAAAGAAACCATTACAACCTGAGCCTTGGTGTTGTGCAAGTTCCTCCCAGGGTCCAGCAAGAGTTTTCCTCTACTTTGACAAGCTCACCCACTTCCAAATGAAACAAGAAAGGATGGTAATCTCTCCTCACAAGCTTACAATGGAAGTCCTAATTCCAGCAACATCTACCCTTTGGAATGTTCAGCTTTCAACCTCCCCTCCCTTGGCCCAATGCCTGTATTTATAGTGTTCTAGAGGAAGTTATTCAGTTCCAACATCAATGGGATACTCCCTCTTTTGGATGGGGTAGCTCCTCTCTTGATGGGATAAGTTTCTCTATCATAGGGATGCATGAACCATCTGGAGGCGCTCAATACACGTCAAACACTCTTCTAGAAAGCTCTAGAAGTGACCACAAGTAACTTTTTTAAGATGAAACTCGCGCCTTTTGACCTTTACAGGAGTACGCACCCATCCCTTGACTTAAAGAGCGTACAAGTACGCAGGTACAATGAGCTTGGGATGCGTACACGCAGGCAAGGTAGAGAGAACCTGCGTACCCAGAGATAAACATGATTTTAATGACTTTCTCTCTTTTTTGAAGTTTGACATGGAGAGCAGAGGTATAAGGCTTGACAAGGAGGATAATATGACTATTGATGGAGCCATATTAACTGCAGAGAATCATGGTGACAAATTTCAGTGTAACATCTACACTAGTTTTTAATAATATAATTCATATTATATAAATTTCAATGCTTTATATATAAAAGTATTCTCAATTTTAGCTCTTTTAAATCGTTAATTTAATTTCTATGAAAATATTAGATTTAATATCTAAAAAGTAATTATAACATTTTCCTTTTAATTGAGTTAAAATAAAATTTAAATAAAGTATTTTTATTGTCAAATAAGTTATGGTTTGTGGGCTTGTGGTATTGATAAGCCATGCTATTGGCCCATGGTATTGTAAGAAAACCTCATTACAAGTTAATAATATCCATGGTTAAGAATCTTGTCATATTACTATAAAATATTTTGATTGTGAAATAAGTTATTAGTTTTGGGCATGTGGTATTGATAAGCCATGCTATTGTAACAAATATCCATCCAAAAAGTTGGTGTCAATATCTATGGTTAAGAATATTGTCATATTGTTATTAAATAATAATATTGTTAGAGATTTATGGACTTGGACTAACAATGTGTAATGTGTAATGTGTCCACTTTTGAAATGGTGATTATGGATCATAGAGAGCCATATGACTCTCTATGAAGAGTGATGATGGATGGAGGCACCATGTGAAATGTTGGACATATCATTACTAACAATTGTTATAAAATAATTTGATTGTGAAATAAGTTATGTTTTTTGGGGATGTGGTATTGATAAGCCATGGTATTGTAGGGTAGGTTATTTACAAGTTAATAATATCCATGGTTAAGAATATTTTCATAGTATTATAGGATATTTTGATTGTGAAATTAATTATGTTTTTGGTCATGTGGTATTGATAAGCCATTGTATTATAACAAAGCATATTTGCGAGTTAAGTAGGCATCCATTGTAAAGTGGAAGTGAATATCCATGGTTAAGAATATTATTTTGGTTATGAAATAAATAAGTAATGTGTTTTGGGCATATGGTAGTCATAATACATGGTATTGGCCCATGATATTGTAACAAAGCCTATTTTTTACAAGTTAATAATATCTACATTAAAGTGGTGATGAATATTGATGGTTAATAATTTTGTATTGTTATAAAATATTTTGGGTTTGAAATATATTATTGCTTTTGTGCATGTGGTATTGATAACATGGTATTGACCAATGGTTTTGTATCAAAATCTTTCAAAAAATAACAAAATAAACATATGACAAATTGAATTTTATTATTTTTATTATTTTAACGAGCTAACATTTAAATGTTTACACTCATTTCAACAATAGAATTTAAATAAACTATTTGAATATTTGTGTTAACTCTAAAAAACAATATTAAATTAACATTCAAAAATACAATTTAAACAAAGAAAAACCACCTATTATATTTTGCAATTTAAAAAACTTTACAAAAAAAAAAATATTGATCCTTCTAGGTTATAGTTCTATAATAATATTAAGAAACCATTAATCTAAAAAACAGTGCTATTGTCTCTAAAAATCTACCACTTATATTATATATTTAAAAATCAATTATGCCATTAACGATGTATATTTAATATCCGCTATCGATAATAGAAAATAAAAAAAATCAAAGCTAGAACTTGGAAATCGAACATATAGTTGAAAGAGATTTTTACCATGGACAGAATATCAATATATTATTTAAATACGCTAACCTCATTTAATGCCACAAATGTAACCTAAATAAATAACCGGACTCAAATATCACGGACAATGAAAGTGCACTGTGAAACTTTAAACAATAAAATTGTGATGCACAACAACATAAACATTATTATATGCAGATACGAAAATTCATGAAACATCTACAGGTATTAGCTGCGAAACTGGACTAAATTTATTGTCCATAAACAGTGAAGAATATTCTTCGCTCATCCTTTTAACCTACATGTGGAAAATGAGAGGGATTTGATGGAAGCATGTCATAAATGGACTGCTGCTGCAGCATTTCACCTGCGTCACCAGATGAATTGTCCAACAAATTGTTATTGTTGTTGGATGAACTGCCCACCAACCCAGATGCATAGACTGCACGCTGAAACATTTCCATTTCCATTTGTTGCGGCGTCGCATGCTGAAACATTTCCATTTCCATTTGTTGCGACGGATAACAACGGCCTCCAGAATTTACAAGTCCCCTCATGAGCCGTACTTGTGCCCTCAACTCATCTGCCTGCACCAACAAACCAAGATTGAAAACCTAAATTTCAAAAGCAAAAAGTAAAAGAAAACCTACTGAAAATTGAAATCCAATTTAAAACCTATTTAATTGCAACTCACCTCCTGCTGCAGCTGCAGCTCCATGGCTTTTACTGTTAACGTGCATCCATTGGTAGGATCAATTATCCTTGCTTCGGCTTCAAACGAGATACTCTGCATCGCCTCTTGACGCCTCTCCTGCGGAATATTTGAGAGAAGATTTGTCAAATTGGCGGCCCCAAATATTCTGTGTACCATTTCGAAATGGGTAGCTCCTGTGTGGTCCGCACTCAAATGGGGTGCAAACACACACCCACCCCTGCATTTCCTCCGTAAGAACTTGCATGCCCCACAGGGGGCACCACTACCCACACCTTCTCTCCTTGCAGAAGCCTCCCCTTCTTCAATTTCAACGGCCACCACCTTTCTTGCACCCGCAGCTTCAGCTTCAGCTTCTGGGTGTTTCATGAGCCGTACTGTTGCCCTCAACTCATTTACCTGCACCAGCATCATCATTTTGCATTATCATCCAATCGAAATCCAATTAAAAACCTACTGAAAATCAAAATCCAATTGAAAACCTATTTAATTGCAACTCACCTCCTGCTGCAGCTGTCTTACTCTTAACATGCATCCATTGACAGGATCAATGAGCCTTGCTTGGGCTTCAAACAAGATACTTGGGATAGCCACCTGACGCCTCTCCTGCGGAATATTTGAGAGAAGCTTTCTCAAATTGGCAGCACCAAAAACTTGGTGAACTGTTTTGAAATGGGTAGCTCCTGTGTGGTCCGCACTAAAATGGGGTGCAAACACACACCCACCCCCGCATTTCCGCCTTAAGAATTTGCATGCCCCACAGGGGGCACCCCTACTCACACCTTCTCTCCTTGCAGAAGCCTCCCCTTCTTCAATTTCAACGGCCACCACCTTTCTTGCACTCGCAGCTTCAGCTTCAGCTTCAGCTTCTGGGTGTTCCAAGAAGAAACCTGCTACAGGTGTACCGGCCCCTTTTCCTTGCTCCATGTCTTGTACAACTTTATTCCATGCAGGGCGAGAAGAGATGTCTTCCCACCATCTGCTCACATGCCTCCGTGACCAGAGTAGGTCACCCTTGTTGCAAACGCTCAGCAGATAGTGTGTCCATGGCAAATGCTGTAGATCTGCCAAGCTAAAACACTCTCCCGCCAGGTATTTGCTCTGCGAAAGCTTTTTCTCATAATGGTTAAGCAATTCGGTTAGCTTCGCAATGCAGTATTCCACAGTGACCTCATCAGTGGGGTGTCCCCCGAATGGGTACACCACAATTTGACGGAATAGGTTGAATACATGGGAGTTGAATTCTCCTGCCACTTCGCAGCACTCCTCCACCAGGACTTGCTCTGTGGGCGAGCTGCCTAGGAGATGGGTGCCATGCCCCTTGTACTTTATGGCCAGATGTTTGGGGATGTCTTTGGGGGCTGTTATTGAAGACCCAGGAAAAATTTCTATAAGACTTTTACGTGGAGATGAAATATAACAATTAAAATAAGTGTAAGGGTAAATAGTCTTTTTTTTTTTTAATTCTCAGAAAAATATTTAACTGATAACAATTAGTGTCAACTTAACCATATGACTCACAGAAGAGCCCAATACCTCAACTCTACTTACACTAAAAACAATTCACAAATGATAACATTATCATGATGAGAAACTTCAACTCACAATTTGTGAAATCAAACTTCTATCTGCTATTTGGTATCAAACTTCAAAACCCACTACTAAAATTTATCATCAGAGCAAATATATCAGCTATAGCCACCATTAACTTAAGGCACTGGGCAAACTTAAACTTAAATTAAATAATAATAAAATAAAAATAAACTTACATGAGATGATAATTTAAATAAACTTAAACTTGGTGATGCAGGCCCATACTAGTGACTTACCTAGTAAGGTGACATGCCCATCTTCGACCACAATGGGTACTTGCCCAGATGGTTGCTGCACAAAAGTTAAGCAACATAACTAAAATGGTTATTGTGAATAGTCGCAGCTTGAAGTGAGAGAGATGATACGAAAATAACTATGTTTCTACTCACATTGAGATCAAGATATTTCCTTTTCTTGTCAGTGACCACCATGAACTTGTATTCAAGTTGCATCTCATTTAAGCAACAGAGAATCATAGTGGTTCCAGCCGAAAATGGATGACCGTGTACAATGATGGCCATTATTAATCTGTATATATCAGGCAAGGCTTAATCTATGTCTCTGTTACACAGAAATTACTTGCTATAGGCAAGGCTTAATCTCTGTCTCTGTTACACAGAAATTACTTGCTACAGAACTGAATCTTAAGAATAGTCCATAGGCGCAACTCTTTTTATAGTGTGCAAGTGGAGACCCCTTTGGTTCTAGATGGGAATGAGGATCCAAATAACATCTAAAATTTGATACTTTTGGGTATTTCTGGCTATCCAAAAATTAATATTTAATTAATATTATATTGAGTATTTAGTTCTATAGGTGTTGGAGTGATTTTTTAAAATATTTTTTTAGAATATTATTATTAATAATTTAAAACCAGATAATGTGGATGATGATATTGAGTTGTTATTGCAAACAACCTCCCGATAAATTAGGTAAAGCCTCTTATTTTTTAATGTAGTTACCCCTGTTTAGGGAGATATCTAGGAAGATAATAAATGTAATTTGTTCTTAAACATGGAATAGGTACACCTGGTAGTTGATGGTTAATAAATAAGATTATAAAGTATTTAAAAAAACAAATAACAATAAAGGGTAATTCTTGTAAACCAATAAGACTATTTTAACAAAATATAAATACAAATAGATATAGTTTTATTTGATACTTTCAATGTTGTTTTTCGTGCCAACCATGTTTTCTCTACTCATTCCTTCCTTAAAATGAGTATTTGATGGCGCTTGAGTGACTTATGGGTTATTTTCTATATTCTTGTATTGTATATGGCTTTAGTTCTTGGCATATTATGAATTTTAAAGATTTCAAATTAATTGTCATTAAATACAAGGAATGGCAATTACTAAAAGTCATATTATAGCTCTTTTATGGATATAAAATGGAAGTTTTTTTTTTCCTAGGCATATTTAGAGGAAAAACAATAACAATTATATAACTTGTTTGTTTACATTATGAAGAAAAATAAAACTAACCAATTTATATTAAAATAGTCATCCAATTTAGATTCAATGAAATAGAGTTATATGTTATAATGCTCACATTTTCCCTAGAAATCACATATAGAGCAAAGGGTTTACCCCTCTCCAACCTAGATTTAGGTCGAACTTAGATCTAGGTTCATCATGAGGACCACCATAAAGAGCAAGATCAAGTGATGAATATAAGATATGAACCTCGGACCTCAAATTCCCAACCCAACTATTAAATAATACCATTAATTATATGTTATATTTTATTTAAAATTAATTGTTTTAGGGATTTTTGGGGATAGTTGCATTGTTTGTAGATTAAATATATTTGAGTAGAGTGTCTAGATTTAGTCAATTGAGTGCATTTCATAATTGTAGTAATAATTGAGTCTAGAGGGTTTGTACAAACCACATCCGGGAGACGTGTAGCCATAATGTAAGTAAATATAATATAATTAATAATTTAATTGGATATATTTAAATTTGGAAGAGTTTGAATTTTTTAAATTAAAAAAATATAATAAATTTATATTAATTGAGCGGGAGAGGTTGCTCTAAAAACAAAGTATTTGGTAGATCTTATAGGTGTAACTTAAGTATGTAAACAATTTTAAATGTTTATTCAGTTAAAAAATACTAAAAAGTTAAAAATGACATGTAGGATGAGTGTAAACATTTATATGTTACCTAAGTTAAAGAAATAAAAATAATAAAATTCAATTTGTTATATTTTTATTTTATTAATAGCTAGGTGATATATTTGTTACAATACCATGGGCCAATAGCAATGTTACCAATACTAGATGCACAAAAACCATAACCTATTTCATATTTTATAACAATATAACAACATTCTTAACCATGGATATTCACTCCCACTTTAGGGCGGATATTATTAAATTGTAAATATAGTTTGTTACAATAGCATGGCTTATCAATAACACATGCCAAAAAAAACATAGCTTACTTAACAATCAAGATCTATTGGTCATGATCTCTAAGTCACATGGAGGATTTCCTAGAGTGAAAGTGGATTGCCTAGCCCTTCCATTTCCTCGATAGTCATGGAGATTGTGGGTTTATTTCCTTGTTCTATTTTGGTTGTTTCTCAGGTTTCCTTTAGATTGTGTTGAGTTATTAGTTCCTGGAAGCCTTGGTTGGACAAAGTCTCTTGAAGTTGTGTAACTGCCTCGGTTGAGTTACTAGTCTTGGAAGCCTTGGTTGGAAACACACCATGGAATCCCTTGGTGGGTTGAGTTACTAGCCCTAGAAGCCTTGGTTGGACAAAGACTTTGGAAGCCCCGCAATAGTTGTGTGTTGAGTTACTAGTCCTAGAAGCGTTAATTGGAACAAACGCTCTAGAGCCCTCGAAGACTTGGGTAGAGACCAATATGATTATAGTTTTGTGATTTCCAACCATGAGGTGGAATGATTGTTTGATCAGTTAAGGTGGATGGCCTCTAGAAGATGCAGATTTTTTAGATTGATGTGTTTTATGATATCCAACGTTCATGCTTAGAGTATGGCATGGGGATGAATGACTAAAGAGAGATTTGGCTCAACCATTATATGGTTGTGTAGAACGTGGAAGTCCCATCCCGGGTTTGGATTTTGCATCATTAATATGAGGATATTTCTCCTTATATTTCTATGAGTATTATACTAGTTTATATGTGGATTATATGGCTATTCTCTCCTTTCTATTTTTGTTGCTATAATGTTGGTTATGTATATGTTTTATGACAATAGCTATCTATGGCTCTCATCATGTTTTTACTTGTAACTAGATGAACACTGTATCTATGACCTAGTGGATGAAATGAAAGTGAATGTGTTGAGGCATCAATGCTTCTTAGCGATTATCATCTAAGTATGACAACCCTATGCTTAGATCTATTATTTACACGTGTAAATTACATATTTGTGATATGTTTTATGAAGTCACTGTCATGGCTAATATGGGTCTAGTAAATGGCTTGTTTAAGTATCTGTTTTCGCCTCATTGTCTCCATGTTATCTTTCTATTTTGAAGGTGTCATTCAATTCAAGGTAGTGACTTGGGCTTTGGGCCTAAAAAAGTGGCTCAAATGTCGAGGATGCTAGCACAACATTGTGCAATTTAGTCCCTAGATGGTAGCACGCTCCCACTATGTGGGCTAAAAGGAGTAATATGCAAACCTTACAAGGTGCTATCGATGAAGCGGTGAAAGTTGAAAATGAAATGATCAGCCTCACAGCATGGAACCCCATAACTGGAGAAAATAAAGCCTCTTAGACACCCAAGAAGATTAATGGAAATGATAACAAAGGGGCTGAAACTAAAGACAAGGACACCACAGATGAGGAAGGGTTGCATCGGATCATTAAAAAACTTATGAACATAGTCATTGATATGAGAAGGAATCATGGAGAAAGTACTAGTGGTAAGGGAGGGCATTATATTAACATAAAACCATTGAAACATTTATACCAGAAGAAAATAGAAGGTGATCATGGTTAGCTTGCATTGCCTGCTCCACCGAATGAAGGGGCTTTAAACATAGAAGAATTGGATCTGATTGGATCACTCCTCAAGAAAGCAGAACCTATACTGGAATTCAAACCAAAATAAGGAGAAGAGGAGGAATACCAGGTAGAAGAACCCTCGGATGAGGAAACCCAAATCAATGTGTTGTGGGACTTCCATAGTGATGAGAATTATGACAAGGGAGATAACACTATAGAAATCAATGCTAATGAAATCCACACACACAATAAAGGGTCGCTTCTAGGTGCGACAAAAGCCCTTAGACTAAACAAAGCAAAATATTCAGCTTGTAAAAGCCTCTTCTCCCAGAGTTCCTGTCAAGAATAGTAGACCTAGCTGTCAATCCAAGAATGCCCCTGTTACATGTCACCCAGAGAAAGAGAATTCATCTTCGAATGCAAGAAAGGCTACCCAAGACAGTAAGATCCCATATAAAAATGGGAAAATAGGTATGTTTACTCTGCCCTATCCTATTTATAACATTGATTATAATATTATGGATAATCTCAAGAAGTCTAGGGCCAATATCACATATTTTGACTTGTTAAAATTAACGCATCAGAGATATTTGTTGCTGAAAGCTATGAATGAGTGGAACTACAAAACCCCCACCACCACAAGCACCCAAACCAAGAAGCCAATGTACAAACCTGTCAGTACCACTAGTGCAGCCCAAATACCATTAGCTATGGAGGCCACATTATCTAAAATGAATCGAAAACCCCAAGATGTCATCATAGCCATGATAGGGAGGAAATCAAAATATATGATTCCACCCTTCTTTATCACATTTGAAATCTTTAACATGAACGTGCATAATTGCTTGGTAGACTCTGGTGCCTTATCCACTATTATGCCTCATGCTGTTGCTAAGAGACTTTAGGCAATACCCAATAAAACTAAAACTCGAGTTATGTAGTTGGACAAAATGAATGTGAGAGTTATTGGGGAGCTTAAAGATGTCTTGATTCGAATGGTTGCCAAGCCTCAATACACTCAAGTCATTGATATAGTGGTAGTGGATATACCTGAGGCTTATGGGATGTTTCTTAGTAGGGACTGATTATCAAATCTAAATGGATATTTCTCAACTGATTGGTCCCATATTTTGTTTCCTTAGAGGGGAAAAAGTGATATGCTGAGAGTGGATTGGGAGAGGTACATGAAGTACATGGTAATGGAACCAAACAGACCCATTGAACCTATAATGTTCTATAACTCTATCCTTCAGAATTATAGTTTCGATGTTTATGCCACAGAAACTTGTTTCGAGGAGTGCCATGCAGAAAGAGTCAAGGAGGATTTGACAAACGCACAGTTAGAAGAAAGAATTAAACACCCCCACAATACAACTGATGAATTATCTTGTATTATAGTACATGATAGGAATAATTTCATAGGAAGTAGTTCTTTTAGTGTAACTTTAGAGTTTACTATTGGGACCCTCCACATTGATGACTCTAATTGTCTTGAAAGTACAGGCGCTGGGAGAATCTTCATTGATCCCCTAAGGAACCAATGTCTGATGGCCAGTCAGTTGGAATGCATGCACACCAATAACACAGTAGAACATGAAGGCTTGTTGAAGGGCCTGAGAAGAACCACTGAAAGGAATGTAAAAAGTCTCAAAGTTTTTCATGACCGACAGATAATGCTGGACCAGGTAAACAAAAGGTTACAGTGCAGTTCGCCACACCTAGTGAGGAAGCAACATGAGGTATGGAGTTTAATTAAAAATTTCGATTCTTTCAGTGCCACATACATTCCTTTAAAGTATAACCATGACGCCAATCTAATGGCTACTATGGCTACGAAACTTTCTCCTAATCTTAAATTAAACAAGAATAAATTTTATGTTGAATTGATTTTCAAGTCATCCATAACTGATAACATCCCGAATTAGTAGGTGTTCGGAGGTGATAATGAACACCTATAAACACAACCATTAACAAAAGGAATCATGACAAACTTATAAACGGAACTGAAGACGAGGTGATATCTTTCTTTGAGAAATCTATTCTCTTTTCTTTTCTCATGAGTGAGTTAATAGGTACGTACACAAAATTACAACACTCATGGCTGAGCTCATTCCAACTTGTGGAAAAAATTGGTCATGTAATTTATAGATTGAAAACCATATAGGGAGAAACTGAAAAACTCCCTATTAATAGCCAACATCTTAAGAGATACTTCCAGTAGCAACCACATGGTGGTTACCCCTTGAGTATGTTAGAGTTCATTTCATTTTGTTGTTAGTGTAGTTGTATTCTTGTCCTTTCTTTTGTTTTCTGCAAATTCCATGTTCCGATGTTTTGAATCACATTCCTTTTCAGCGAGTTGATGGTGGTCCTCTAATCTCATTCTACCTTCTAGAATTTCCCTCATTCACCACTATTGGCCTTTCCCTTCTGCATTAACATGCTGATGATTCTGTTGTTCCTGAATTCATCACTTCCCTACCAATCAAGCAAACTTTCTGTCATCACATGAGCACTAGAGAATCAGTAGCAGAATACAAACCGAAACCCCTCATGTGCATATGTTGGGAACAATGTGAGATCTATTGATAACTTGGATATCTGGAGCATGAGAGTACATATGTATAAAAGAAAAAAATATCTAACTACAACTGGATTGGCATGGAGGAGCGTTGCATTTAAACAAATCCCACTCAGATCTATCCTATACTTGCTTATAACGTTTACAATCATTCTCCATTGGTCCCATCCACCACACTAAATGGTCCAATATCTATTACTCATAAGTAAACCTCCTTTCATGGGCTAAGATCACTGTCTCATTCCCTATGGAAAATCTAATTGTGCTCTAGTCCTTGTGCCTGAAACTAGAAGGACTTTTCTAGAAAGAAATGAAATGTCAGGCCCTTGTGCCAATTTGGAAGGATAGGTTGTTTGCGAAGCTAGTTAGAGTAAGGACTATTGCTGGGCTCAGAGTACCAGTTGACACAACAAGCCCAACCTTGGTTAAGTGGTTTAAAAATATGGCATGATCCATGATTGCACCCCATTCAATCAATAAATATAGCACTAAAATTCTCATATAAAGTGCAAGTAAAACATGTCTTCATCAAGCTTGATGAGAAATAAAGAGCTAAGGTACACATCTAAATAGGTATGGACAAACCAGTGACGACCCCAAAGGGATTTTTGAAAGTGGGAAGCAGTTAAAGGAAGGCCAATAAACCTCATAATACTACCATTGGGGAATGCCTGTCAAAATCATATCAGCAAGTAGAAGATTTTTGTCTTTATCCCCTCTGAAGCAGGAATATTTAAGTGGAACCCATGCTTGTCCATATATATTGTTTGCATTTTAAGTTTATTTTAACACCTTGATACTCTATTGATCTGAAGATTATTTGGAAAGAGAGATAAATGGTTCACCCAATGGTTCGCCATTTGTTTCAGCCACAACTACCACCCTATTGAAACATGCTCTTACAACAGGTTTTCAATGGGTCCCCTAGAAGTTTGATTTTTCATCTTTCAGAATGATCTATTTTATCTCATGAATGTTAACTCCTTACCGAGTAAACTTTTCAAGGCTGAATGGTCCTTTGTTGCATGGGTCATTCATGACACAACCTGTGCATTTATTCTCTCCCTTCATCAAGATCTCTCAATCTTCATGAACATGCATGCCACATTGGTGCCCGCACAAACCATCACCCCTACCCTTATTAAAATAGTTTGTTGGTTTAACTCGCAAAACCCCGTCACGTCATTATTTTCATTACAATGACCTATATCAGAAATCCTTCACAAAGCATGCTTAAATCCTTTTCGGGGCCTACCACAATTACACAAGGCATTCATGGCTTCCGAAACCGATGTGTTTTACTAACTCGAATGTATACATTTTGGGTCTAGAGCCCCATAATAGATCGCTATCAGCTCAAACCCAAAGCTATATAGAAAGGGTGCATAAATATCTCGGACCCGCCGATGATTATATAACCGGTTATATTAATTTTCAAATCTGCCCCAACGGCCATGCACAATTTTTCCATATATTCATGTGTTTGTGATGAAACATTAAAGTCAGGGTTTTCCAAAGGGAATGGTAACATAGCAAACCCAAAGAAATTTATGAACCTTTCAAGTCCACCTCCTGTATCGCATACTGCAATGGGTGGGGTCCTAGGGCTTATATATATGTGGCACTGCCCTATACTCTAGACTCGATGGTTTACTAACTGCAATATATACATGTTTTAGGTCTGGTATCTATTACTTATCACTATTGGTGGGATCCGGTATATACATATATAGTGCACCATAAACTCCCAGACCCACCGATGATTACAAAGTCGAGCATATAAATTTTCAAGTCTGCAATTTGGATTCAGATGTGTGTTTTGCGACAGTTTTTAGTGCAAACTGAGTTTGGCTTGCTAGGCTTAATCTATGGATAATGCTAAAAACCAGTGGCTGATTCTTTTGAATTTGATGTGATAAATATTCAATAGAGGTGATACTCATGTTTTAAGGAATTTTGTTGTATATTTATAGGCGTGGCTGGTGTCTCCTATTTTTTTAGTCCAGGAGTAACGAATGCACAAGCGGATTCGGAAAACCCTTATGTGCAGAGGTTTTCTATCGAAAGAGCCAGCCTTTGACATTTTTAGTGGGTTTCCAGGCATTTCTTGTGTTTTCTAAAATTGAAACCGCTCGAGATCGCATCATGAACAGGACACACAGTCATCCTCTCTAATCAATAACCATTCAGTGCCCAAGAAATGAAGCACCCTAATGGCAAGAAACACCCTTTACGTGTCAATAGTGACATTGACTGTTTTCACCTGTTTCTTCTGATCGACATAATGAAGGAAGTAGAGGAAAGGCAAAGACGAAGGGAAGACTCACAGTGAGAGGCTTTGAGCATAAATGTTACCTCCGAAAGAGGAGAGGGGGCTTTTGATTTTTGAGAAGAATAGTGTTGCTTTATTGTGAATGAGGAGGACTATTTTTGAGGGAAGAAGGAGCCATTAGTTTTAGACTCATTGTATTGTTTTCGATCAGAGTGTTGTTACTAGCATGAATGTAAATGTGATTTATATTTATGCTATTGATGACTTACAGTTCACTATTATTCTTGTTAAATTGAATGTGATTTAGTTTCAGGGTTAACCTATGGCTGGTCTCTGATTTGAAACTAAATTAAACATGAGTTACAGTTTTAATTCCTTAGAGGAATGTGGATTCCTGTATGAGTGATCGGATTTCAATTTAGCTTTAATACTCTTGTCTAGCTATGAATTCAGTGATTGATTCATTTGGACTTGAATCTATGCGTGATGTTTAACCTTCTTTATCACACTCCTGCTGAACATATATATGATGTTTAAACCTCTGTATCATTCTCTTGCAGGATAGATTAGAGTAGCTAGGACTAGATTAGAGTAAATAGAAGTAGTATAGATAGGATTTAACACATAGAGGTTAGTTGTTCCATTTTTTTGATTTAATGAAATTCTTCCTCTCGGAAGTATCTTTTGACATGTTCAAGCTATTTATGGGGTCCCTTAAAACCCATCGGATCTAGGCAATCCAAACGAAAACAGTTCTAATTGGGCCTTACGATGGGGTTATTTCCCATTGTTGGAATAATGCACATTAGCCACATCAACAAGATGATGGTAACATGACCAAGAAATTTCAGCAAATTCCAGTGCATTGTTTCCCAGAAATCGGCCTCCATCGCCTTCAGCCATTTTTAGTTTTTGTAGAGATCCGTGCATCCATTGACCAAATTTTTTTATGGGGAGGTGCATAATGATTATGGCAACATTTGAAATTTTTAGGTAAACCCATTCTACTATTTGGTAGATATGGACAAAACAAGTTAGCTACAAAAGGTTGTATTGTAATCCTACAGGATTCCCTTAAAACCTATAGGATCCTACATGAGATTCTGCAGGATACAAAACAACACCTACATGATTAGCAATGAAAAGTTTTAAAAGAGAGAAATACAAGTTGGCTTCATGATAAAGTGAAAAGGAGGTAGGAGATGAACTTTCCTACATTTTTCCAAGTGAAAAGAATATAGGAAATCCTTCTACTGTGTTGAAAAAAATTGCATGCTAGGGGAATTTTATACACAAAATTTTCATAAAAAATTCCTCATCCATTAAATTTGATAAGAAGACATATACAACCCTCCACATCCATCATAGAAACATGATAAGGGTTTTAACAAGAGGAAACTCACCAGCACAGTGAGGATTCATCATCATCAACATCACCATCTAGTACCTGCACATCAAGGAACAACATTAGAGAAAAAAAAAGAAAACACATGCAACAAATACAAGTAAGGATTTCACACTCCAACAAACAACATCTACATGAAGGCCATCAGGTAGGTACAGGTATGCAATATTCTAGACCTGTTCTCTTGAGAATATTATAGTTAGAAATTTTTTATCAATGCATGAGAGATGAGGTTTTATAAGCTAAGGATGGGTCAGTAGTCTCAGCCACCTTCAACTAGTTAACTACAACTCACTCCTTCACTCATGTAATGTTGAAAATTTAAATTATGAAGAGTGATGATTTCAAGGAATGAGGACAACAGTTAAAATAAGAAATTTTTGCAAAGTCTAAGTCACCACAACACTCCAATCCTTCCATCCACTTCATATTCACTATCTATTTATCATTCATCCATCCAATCTCATTCTTGAAAGAAGAACACAAATATCATCCTCTCAATTTTCACAAACCTACACTACACCCTTTGAGCCCTAACATCATCATCCAATCCCTCTTCGTCATCTCTCATCACGCTCATACACTTAGAAGACCCTGAAAGAGGAGGAATGACTACTACAGGAAGGCAGAATATTGCTACAAGAAGGAAGAAATGAACAAATTATGTTAAACCCCAATATGGGAGAGCTTAAGAGAGGCCTAATTAAAACAACAAACTCCAAGGCCATGAGGCAATCATCTAGGCCACAAAAGAGAAGAAGAAGGCAATAGAAGGAAATGAGGCATTCACCATAAAAACAAAACTAAACCTGCAATGATGAAAATATGTTTTCCAAGAGGTCTCCAATATCTTTCTAACTTTTGTCCAAGGCCTAAAAATGGGAAAAAGGCATGGGAGTTAAGTTGAGGGCCTGTCATAGGCTTAGAATATAATTTACGCTAAAAAAGGGTTTCATGTAGTTTTGACAGGAATTACTACAAGATGTCCTAGTTCTCATCTAAATGCATTTTGAAGGTGTTAGAGGTGTCCAAATGGAAGAAAAAGGTAGCAAAAGGTTGATAATGATGCGGAAGACTTTGCCAAACTTAAAAATATTCAAGAACCCATCTTGAATAAGGGGAAGGAAGGAAGCTAATAGTCTTAAGAAACAATGATTTTTCTTTGCACGAATATGTTTTTGGGCTTGTCCTTGCAGAACTTACAACCAAGATTCTTAATGCACAAGAGAGAGGCCATGAGGGCCATGAATGAGGCACAATGAGGTCACTAAGTTGCTCATAGGATTAGCAACACTTTCAGAAGGGGGTATGATGGGCCTCTAACTTAGACATACATTCAGGTCCATGCCTCTAAATTAAACATAAATTAAGGCCTATGACCATCCTTCATCACATTAAACCTCTCTTTCTACATTAGATAACGTATTTTTAACTTTAATATATTTAGTAGAAAGGTTTATGAATAATTGGATATTTGTGCCTAATATTATTTATTTTTGTGGAATATTATGACAATATTGGGCACATTATGAAGATTTGGAGGAGGAGATACTTTAGGGACTTGTTCCTCACTACTCGAGCATCAATAATAAATAATAAATCAAAAATATATTATAGAATTATGACAAAAATTGTGGAACTCCAATGATTGAGAAAATTTAGGAATGTGTTCCATGCCATTTAATGTAGATTACTAGTACTCGGGACCAGATCCACTAATAAAGGTATTTTGGTGGGGAAAGCTTCCTCCTTTCACGAGGAATGGTTCCTACTCATTTTTTATAAGTACCAAGTCAAATTTTCCTATGGGGATAGATTTTCATTAGTCTTATTATGGAGAGAAATTGTATTTATGTAGCTCCATTGTATTTTCTTGTTGGTATGTAATTGTATTGATGAAATAATGAAGATTGGTGTCATGTTTAGCTTCTAAATCTTGTTCTCCTCCAAAGGTATCTAAGTTTCCTTGGGTTTCACCATTCCAGGAGCCTTAGAGCCTGTTTCTATCATTTTCTTTCCTTCTTTTCACTTCTTATTCACATTCATCTCTTGTTTTTACTTCCTTCTACTTCTACATTTAGTATTAATGATTTCTTGTTGTAGGATTGAGTTAAGTGGTTCATGTAAGTTCTTTTGCAAGATCAGAAGAATCATTTTGTCCTTGGAAAATATTTTGAATTTCATAGTAATCATTGAGCTATTTGGATTAGTCTTCTTATTCCCAAATCTTCTAAAACTCCTTTGTGGCAAAGAACAATAAATGTCTGCTATTTTTTAGAGCATGCTAACGAGATTCAATCAAGTTGGTTCGACTTGCATTAGATCACAAAAAAACTCTATTTCATCGCAAAAATTACCCCATTTCATTTTGACTTTGTTAGGATAGCCATTTTTTAGATTTACTAGCTCACTAGTTCTCAAATTTCTACATTTTCAATTAGTAAAGTTTTTCTATTTTTTAAGATGGGTTAAGAGAGGTGCTTTTGAGTGATTCCACTTGGAATGGGTACCTAAGACATCCTAGTTAATAATAAATTTTGTACCATCCAATTTGTATTTTATTTTCTTGGTCATTCTATGAATTATAATTTCGTATAGTAAATATGTAACATCGTGTAGTAAATTAGGGGATTCTGTAGGAAATCACTATATCATCATATAGGAAAGCCTACTTTGAGCTCAAATTGAGAAAATTCATCATTTAATTTGGGATTAGGCCTCTACTTGACTTCCACTCCATCAAGCCCATTTTAACCCTCTTGCTCCACACTTGTGTCCCCTACCAAAGATCAAGGAAAGATTACCATTTGCATTCATAAAGAAAAAAGATTTAAAAAATAAGTTCGTTTATATTTAAACATGCACACAGTAGTTAGTACTCTAAAGATCAGATTTCATGTTCAGTTAGTTTAAATCATCACATGTGATAAATAGGGTTAGTCTAGGTTTCGTTTACATTTAGTTCATGATCTTTATGCAATTTGAATAGGTCTCTTTCATTGTACTTTCTTTCTTGCAATAGGTTAAGATTCAATTTCGAACATTTCATTTTGTGCAATTAGTTTAGGATTTGAATTTAGTACATGCCCTCCATTACATCATGACAGCAAAGGAATGACACATTGCATGTTGCACATACAGTGCTAATACCTCTTATGTTTGTATGATCCCCAGGTTGATAATTAAAGGTGGTATCCTTTGGAGTTGTAGCATTCTTGTTGCAATACTGAGGCTCATCACCAACTTCAGTTTGAATTATGGAATTGGAAATAAGAATCATAAGGGATACTATAGGACAAAAATCTAGAACTTGGAGAGAAAAAATTACATCAAGACAACCATTTCAATATTGAGCTCCTAAAATCAAGAAAAGTATGTGTATTATTTTTTTAATTGCATAACTGTTGTTTGAAAAAACTGTGTGAAGTGATTCCAAGGGAATATTGAAGGTGTCATTCAATTTAGGGTAGTGACCTAGGCTTTGGGCCTAAGAAAGTGGCTCAAATCTCGAGGACGCCTAGCACAACATTGTGAAATTTAGTCCCTAGATGCTAGCATGCTCCAAATATGTGGGCTAAAAGGAGTAATATGAAAACTTTACAAGTTGCTATCGATGAAGCTGTGAAATTTGAAAATGAAATGATCAGCCTCACAGCATGCCACCCCATAACTGGAGAAAATAAAGCCTCTCAAACACCCAAGAAGAGTAATGGAAATGATAACAAAGGGGTTGAAGCTAAAGAGAAGGACACCACAGATGTGGAAGGGTTGCATCAGATCATTAAAAAACTTATGAACATAGTCATTGATATGAGAAGGAATCATGGAGAAAGTACTAGTGGTAAGGGAGGGGATTATATTAACATAAATCCATTCAAACATTTCTACAGGAAGAAAATAGATGGTGGTCATGGTCAGCTTGCATTGCCTGCTCCACCTAACTAAGGGGCTTTAAACATAGAAGAATTGGCTCTGATTGGATCACTCTTGAAGAAAGAAGAACCTATACTAGAATTCAAACCAAAACAAGGAGAAGAGGAGGAATACTAGGTAGAAGAACCCTCGGATGAGGAAACCCAAATCGATGTGTTGTGGGACTTCCATAGTGATGAGAATTATGACAAGGGAGATAACACTATAGAAATCAATGCTAATGAAATCCACACGCACAGTAAATGGCCACTTCTAGGTGTGGCAAAGCCCTTAGACTAAAAAAGCAAAATGTTCGCCTTGTAAAAGCCCCTTCTCCCATAGTTCCTGTCAATAACAGTAGACCTAGCAGTCAATCCAAGAATACCCCTATTACATGTCACCTAGAGAAAGAAAATGCATCTTCGACTGCAAAAAAGGCTACCCAAGACAGTAATATCCCATTTAAAAATGAAAAAATAGGTATGTTTACTCTGCCCTATCCTATTTATAACATTGATTATATTATTGTGGATGATCTCAAGAAGTCTAGGGCCAATATCACATATTTTGACTCGTTAAAATTAACGCATCAGAGATATTTGCTGCTGAAAGCTATGAATGAGCAAAACTGCAAAACCCCCACCACCTCAAGCACCCAAACCGAGAAGCCAATGTACAGACCTGTTAGTAACACTAGTGCAGCCCAAATACCATCAGCTATGGAGGCAACATTATCTAAAATGAATCGAAAACCCCAAGATGTCAGCATAGACATGATAGGGAGGAAATCAAAATCTATGACTCCACCCTTCTTTATCACATTTGAAATCTTTAATTTGAACGTGCATAATTGCTTGGTAGACTCTGGTGCCTTATCCACTATTATGCCTCATGCTGTTGCTAAGAGACTTTAGGAAATACCCAATAAAACTAAAACTCGAGTTATGTAGTTGGACAGAATGAATGTGAGAGTTATTGGGGAGCTGAAAGATGTCTTGATATACCTAAGGCTTATGGGATGTTTCTTAGTAGGGACTGATCATCAAATCTAAATGGATATTTCTCAACTCGTTGGTCCCATATTTTGTTTCTTTAGAGTGGAAAAGTGATATGCTGAGAGTGGATTGGGTGAGGTACATGAAGTACATGGTAATGGAACCAAACAGACCCATTGAACCTGTAATGTTCTATAACTCTATCCTTGGGAAATATAGTTTTGATGTATATGCCACAGAAACTTGTTTCGAGGAGTGCCATGCAGAAACAATCAAGGAGGATTTGACAAACACATAGTTAGAAGAAAGAACTAAACACCCCCACAATAAAACTGATGAATTATCTTGTATTATAGTAGATGATAGGAATAATTTCATAGGAAGTAGTTCTTTTAGCGTAACTTTAGAGTTTATTTTCGGGACCCTCCACATTGATGACTCTAATTGTCTTGAAAGTGTAGGCACTAGGAGCATTTTCATTGATCCCATAAGGAACCAACGTTTGATGGCCAGTGAGTTGGAATGCAAGCACACCAATAACACAGTAGAACATGAAGGCTTGTTGAAGGGCCTGGGAAGAACCACTGAAAGGAATGTAAAAATTCTCTGAGTTTTTCATGATCCACAGATAATGGTGGACCAAGTAAAGAAAAGGATATAGTGCAGTTCGCCACACCTGGTGAGGAACCAACATGAGGTATGGAGTTTAATTGACAATTTTGATTCGTTCAGTGTCACATACATTCCTTTAAAGTATAACCATTATGCCAATCTAATGGCTACTATGGCTACGAAACTTTTGCCTAATCTTAGATTAAACAAGAATAAATTTTATGTTGAATTGATTTTCAAATCATTCGTAACTGATAACATCTTGAATTAGCAGGTGTTCGAAGGTGATAATGAACACCTAGAAACACAACCATTAACAAAAGGAAGAATGACAAAGTTATAAACAGAACTGAAGACGAGGTGATATCCTTCTTTGAGAAATCTATTCTCTTTTCATCTCTCATGAGTGAGTAAGTAGGTACGCACACAAAATTACAACACTCATGGCTGAGCTCATTCCAACTTGTGGAAAAAATTGGTCATGGAATTTGTAGATTGAAAACCATATAGGGAGAAACTGAAAAAATCCCTATTAATAGCCAACATCTTAAGAGATACTTCCAGTAGCCACCACATGGTGGTTAACCCCTGAGTAGGTTAAAGTTCATTTCATTTTTTTGTTAGTGTAGTTGTATTCTTGTCCTTTCTTTTGTTTTCTGCAAATTCCATGTTCCCGATGTTTTGAATCACATTCCTTTTCAGCCAGTTGATGGTGGTCCTCTAATCTCATTCTACCTTTTAGAATTTCCCTCATTCACCACTCTCGGCCTTTCCATTTTTCATTAACTTGCTGATGATTGTGTTGTTCCTGAATCCATCACTTCCCTACCAATCAAGCAAACTTTCTATCATCCCATGAGCACTAGAGAATCAGTAGTGGAATACAAACCGAAACCGCTAATGTGCATATGTTGGGAACAATGTGAGATCTATTGATAACTTGGATATCTGGAGCATGTAAGTACATCTGTATAAAAGAAAAAAATATATAACTGCAACTGGATTGGCATGGAGGAACGCTCCATTTAAACAAATCCCACTCAGACCTATCCTATACTTGCTTATAAGGTTTACAATCATTCTCCATTGTTCCCATCCAGCACAGTAAATGGTCCAATATATATTACTCACAAGTAAACCTCCTTTCATGGGCTAAGATCACTATCTGATTCCCTGTGGAAAATCTAATTGTGCTCTAGTCCCCTTGCCTGAAACTGGAAGGAATTTTCTAAAAGGAAATGAAATGTCAGGCCCTTGTGCCAATTTGGAAGGATAGGTTGTTTACGAAGCCAGTTAGAGTAAGGATTATTGTTGGGCTCAGAGTACTGGTTGACACAACAAGCCCAACCTTGCTTAAGTGGTTTAAAAATATGGCATGATCCATGATTGCGCCCCATTCAATCAATAAATATAGCACTAAAATTCTCATATAAAGTGCAAGAAAAACATGTCTTCATCAAGCTTGATGAGCAATAAAGAGCTAAGGTACACATCTAAATAGGTATGGACAAACCAGTGACGACCCCAAAGGGATTTTTGAAAGTGGGAAGCAGGTAAAGGAAGGCCAATAAACCTCATAATACTACCATTGGGGAATGCCTGTCAAAATCATATCAGCAAGTAGAAGCTTTTTGTCTTTATCCCCTCTGAAGCAGTAATATTTAAGTGGAACCCATGCTTGTCCATCTATATTGTTTGCATTTTAAGTTTATTTTAACACCGTGATGCTCTATTGATCTGAAGGTTATTTGGAAAGAGAGATAACTAGTTCACCCAACGGTTCACCATTTGTTTCAGCCACAACTACCACCCTATTGAAACATGCTCTTACAATAGGTTTTCAATGGGTCCCTTAGAAGTTTGATTTTTCATCTTTCAGAATGATCTATTTTATCTCATGAATGTTAATTCCTTACCGAGTCAAATTTTCAAGGCCCAATGGTCCTCTATTGCATGGGTCATTCATGACACAACTTGTCCATTTATTCTCTCCCTTCATCAAGATCTCTCAATCTTCACAAACATGCCTGCCACATTGGTGCCCACACAAACCATCACCCCTACCCTTATTAAAATAGTTTTTTGGTTTAACTTGCAAAACCCCGTCGCTTCATTATTTTCATTACAACGAATTATAGCAAAAATCCTTCACAAAGCATGCCTAAATCCTTTTCAGGGCCTATCACAACTACACAAGGAATTCATGGCTTCCGAAGATGATGTGTTTTACTAACTCGAATGTATACATTTTGGGTCTAGAGCCCCATCTTAGATCGTTATCAGCCCAAACCCAAAGCTATATAGAAAGAGTGCATAAATATCTTAGACCAACCGATGATTATATAACCGGGTATATTAATTTTCAAATCCGACCCAACGGCCATACGTGGTTTTTCCATATATTCATGGGTTTGTGATGAAACATTAATGTCAGGGTTTTCCAAAGGGAATGGTAACATAGCAGACCCAAAGAAATTTATGAACCTTAACATATATCTGTTTTCAAGTCCACCTCCTGTATCGCATACTACAATCGGTGGGGTCTTGGGGCTTATATATATGTGGCACTCCCCTATACTCTAGACTCGATGGTTTACTAACCGCAGTATATACATGTTTTAGGTCTGGTATATATCACTTATCACTATCAGTGGGATCTTGTATATACATATATAGTGCACCATAAAATCCCAGACCTACCGATGATTACAAAGTCGAGCATATAAATTTTCAAGTCTACAATTTGGATTCGGATGTGTGCTTTGCAACAGTTTTTAGTGCAAACTGAGTTTGGCTTGCTAGGCTTAATCTATGCATAATGCTAAAAAACAGTGGCTGATTCTTTTGCATTTGATGTGATAAATGTTCAATAGAGGCAATACTCATGTTTTAAGGGATTTTGCTGTATATTTATAGGCATGACTAGTGTCTCCTATTTTTGTAGTCCAGGAGTAACAAATGCACAAGCGAATTTGGAAAACCCTTATATGCAGAGATTTTTTGTCAAAAGAGCCAGCCTTTGACATTTTCAGTGGGTTTCCAGGCATTGCTTGTGTGTTCTAAAAATGAAACCACTCAAGATCGCATCATGAACAGGACACACAGTCATCCTCTCTAATCAATAACCATTCAGTGCCCAGGAAATGAAGCACCCTAATGACAAGAAACACCCTTTATGTGTCAATAGTGACATTGACTGTTTTCAGCTGTTTCTTCTGATCGACATAATGAAGGATGTAGAGGAAAGGCAAAGATGAAGGGAAGACTGACAATGAGAGGCTTTGAGCATAAATGTTACCTCCGAAAGAGGAGAGGGGGCTTTTGATTTTCGATAAGAATAGTGTTGCTTTATTGTGAATGAGGAGGACTATTTTTTAGGGAAGAAGGAGCCATTAGTTTTAGAATCATTGTATTGTTTTCGATCAGAGTGTTGTTACTAGCATGAATGTAAATGTGATTTATATTTATGCTATTGATGACTTACAATTCACTATTATTCTTGTTAAATTAAATGTGATTTAGTTTCAGGGTTAACCTGTGAGTGGTCTCTGATTTGAAACTAAATTAAACATGAGTGACAGTTTTAATTCCTTAGAGGAATGTTGATTCCTGTATGAGTGATTGGATTTTAATTTAGCTTTAATACTCTTGTCTAGCTATGAATTCAGTGATTGATTCATTTGGACTTGAATCTATGCATGATGTTTAACCTTCTTTATCACACTCCTGCTGAACATATATATGATGTTTAAACCTCTGTATCATTCTCTTGCCGGATAGATTAGAGTAGCTAGGACTAGATCAGAGTAAATAGAAGTAGTATAGGTAGGATTTAACACATAGAGGTTAGTTGTTCCATTTTGTTTATTTAATGAAATTCTTCCTCTCGGAAGTATCTTTCGACATGTTCAGGTTGTTTATGGGGTCCCTTAAAACCCATCGGATCTAGGCAATCCAAATGAAAACAGTTCTAATTGGGCCTTATGATGGGGTTATTTCCCATTGTTGGAATAGTGCACATTAGCCACATCAACAAGATGATGGTAACATGACCAAGAAATTTCAGCAAATTCCAGTGCATTGTTTCAAAGAAATCGACCTCCATCAGCTTCAGCCATTTTTAGTTCTTGTAGAGATCCGTGCATCCATTGACCAAATTTTTTTATGGGGAGGTACATAATGATTATGGCAACATTTGAAGTTTTTAGGTAAACCCATTCTACTATTTGGGAGATATGGACAAAACAAGTTAGCTACAAAAGGTTGTCCTGTAAACCTATAGGATGCTACATGAGATTCTGCAGGATACAGAACAACACATACATGATTAGCAATGAGAATTTTTAAAAGAGAGAAATACAGGTTGGCTTCATGAGAAAGTGAAAAGGAGGTAGAAGATGAACTTTCCTACATTTTTCCAAGTGAAAAGAATATAGAAAATCCTTCTATTGTGTTGAAAAAATTTGCATTCTCGGGGAATTTTATACACCAAAATTTCATCAAAAATTCCTCATCCATTAAATTTGAAAAGAAGACATATACAACCCTCCACATCCATTATAGAAACATGATAGGGGGATTTAACAAGAGGGAACTCACCAGCACAGTGAGGATTCATCATCATCAACATCACCATCTAGTACCTGCACATCAAGGAACAACATTAGAGAAAAAAAGAAAAAACACATGCAACAAATACAAGCAAGGATTTCACTCTCAAACAAACAACATCTACATGAAGGTCATCAGGTAGGTATAGGTATGCAATATTCTTGACCTGTTCTCTTGAGAATATTATAGTTAGAAATTTTTTGTCAATGCATGAGAGATGAGGTTTTATAAGCTAAGGATGGGTCAGTAGTCTCAGCCGCCTTCAACTAGTTAATTATAGCTCACTCCTTCACTCATGAAATGTTGAAAATTTGAATTATGAAGAGTGATGATTTCAAGGAATGAGGAGAAAAGTTAAAATAAGAAATTTTTGCAAAGGCTAAGTCACCACAACACTCCAATCCTTCCATCCACTTCATATTCACTATCTATTTATCATTCATCCATCCAATATCATTCTTAAAAGAAGAAAAAAAATATCATCCTCTCAATTTTCACAAACCTACACTACTCCCTTTGAGCCCTAACATCATCATCCAATCCCTCTTCGTCATCTCTCATCACTCTCATACACTTAGAAGACCCTGAAAGAGGAGGAATGACTACTACAGGAAGGTAGAATGTGTTACAAGAAGGAAGAAATGAACAAATTATGTTAAACCCCAAAATGGGAGAGCTTAAGAGAGGCATAATCAAAACAACAAACTCCAAGGCCATGAGGCAATCACCTAGGCCACAAAAGAGAAGAAGAAGGCAATAGAAGGAAATGAGGCATTCACCATAAAAAAAAAACTAAACCTGCAGTGATGAAAATATGTTTTCCAAGAGGTATCCAGTCTATTTCTAACTTTTGTCCAAGGCCTAAAAATGGGAAAAAGGCATGGGAGTCAAGTTGAGGGCCTGTCCTAGGCTTAGAATACAATTTACGCTAAAAAACGGTTTCGTGTAGTTTTGACAGCAATTACTACAAGATGTCATAGTTCTCATCTAAATGCATTTTGAAGGTGTTAGAGGTGTCCAAATGGAATAATAAGGTAGCAAAAGGTTGATAATGATGTGGAAGAGCTTGCCAAACTTAAAAATATTGAAGAACCCATCTTGAATAAGGGGAAGGAAGGAAGCTAATGGTCTTAAGAAACAATGATTTTTCTTTACACAAATATGTTTTTGGTCTTGTCCTTGCAGAAGTTACAACCAAGATTCTTAATGCACAAGAGATAGGCCATGAGGGCCATGAATGAGGCAAAATGAGGTCACTAAGTTGCTCATAGGATGAGCAACACTTTCAGCAGGGGGTATGATGGGCCTCTAACTTAAACATACATTGAGGTCCATGCCTCTAAATTAAACATAAAGTAAGGCCTATAACCATCCTTCAACACATTAAACCTCTCTTTCTACATTAGATAATGTATTTTTAACTTTAATATATTTAGTAGGAAGGTTTAAGAATAATTGCATATTTGTGCCTAATATTATTTATTTTTGTGGAATATTATGACAATATTGGGCACATTATGAAGATTTGGAGGAGGAGATACTTTAGGGACTTGTTCCTCACTACTGGAGCATCAATAATAAATAATAAATCAAAAATATAGTATGGAATCATGACAAAAATTGTGGAACTCCAATGATTGAGAAAATTTATGAATGTGTTCCATGCCATTTAATGTAGATTCCTAGTACTTGGGACTAGATCCACTAATCAAGGGATTTTGGTGGGGAAATGATCTGAATGGAAAATGGCATCAACCCATGGTACTCATCCACCCATATTATTCATAGACCCATGGAATTTACCCATGGTATTGTAAATGGCATCTACCCGTAGTATAAAATCCACCCATGATATTCATTCACCCATGGAATTGACCCGTGGTATTGTAACTGAAAGATATTATAAGTAGCAAGTCACATTTTGTAAAAGGACATATTGTCCCGCACAATGTAGCCTTTATAGTTTAGAGGCATGTAGCCACACATCTCTTCTCAGAAATAAGCTACCATCGCCCTAGTTGTTTCAAATTTTGCAGCAATATTCAACACGAAGAATTTTTCTTTTTTCATTTTTTTGTAGGTTTTTTTTTGGGCGGCGACATTGTATATTAGATCTGAAAGATTTAGTAGAAAATTAAAAAAAACAAATACCAGAGATGGATTCCTCTTGAAAAATCATCCAATTTAAAAAAAAAAATGGGTCGAATCGGAGTTTGGATGTGGGAGATATCGCTGATTTAAAATCAGCTATTTTATTAAAAATTTTGTGATGGCGGAACTATTGTAGCACAAATATGAGATCTCAGAGCATCCAGATAAGGATTTCCAACTCATGGGAAGATGCAAAATGATTCTTCCGCTTCTAAAAACAGGCTATAATAAATATTATGAGTTATATTGGCCGAGTTATGTCCATTTTAATTCTGGAGCAGCATTCGGAGTGGGTTCCCATTACAGACGTGCCCTCCCACCCCACTTTTGTAGGCACCTGCTTCACATTCATCAGTTTCAACATAGCAGCATTCGGCTTGGGTTATTTGGAGACGTGCCCTCCCACCCGAGGCTATGTAGGCACCTGCTACTTCATCAGCAACCAACATCATGGTTATGGGTCAACCACATAAAATCCTTGTCATCGAAGTCCATTTGCTAGGCCGCACACTGTCAGAATCACAGTTGGTCACAAACATTACAGGGTATCTCTATCCTCGGATCTTCATTTATCAAGGTTTTGGGTTAACCGCATAAAACCCTTATCTTCAGTGGCTCTTCATATTCAACAAAGGCTTCGCAGGAGGAAACTTTACACAATGGGGACCATTGCTTCTTGAGGAGGGACGAATGATCCGAATGGAAAATGGCATCAACCCATGGTACTCATCCACCCATATTATTCATCGACACATGGAATTTACCCATGGTATTGTAAATGGCATCCGCCCGTGGTATTATAAAATCCACCCATGGTATTCATTCACCCA
>APFE031316013.1:0-27095 GCA_000404065.3 Pinus taeda | reverse complement strand
TATTTAAAAATTATTATATATATGTGCAATCATAAAGCATTAATGATACATTATAATTTATTACATTTAAACATTAAGGTTAAATTTATATCACATTTACTCATGAGTCATGAATGATCACATAATGAAATAAAAATATAGGAAAATCCAAAAGCAACCATTAAAGTTTATTATATATTCAAGGGCAAAATCTCAAAATCAACCTTTATTTATATTAGTATATGAGGTTGCAAGCACAATAAAGACTATAAGGCTGCAAGAACTATAGAGACAAAAGACTAATCCTCATCATAACAATCCTCATCAAAAATAGAAGCAGCACAATGCTCAACAATGGATGGTGGTGCTGAAGAAGATGATGCACCAATTCCACTTCCAGACTCATCCTCAATATTCAAGGCAGCAAGAGAGAGCTCCAAATCAGGATTTTCTGCCTCCACATCCCATTCTTTAGAAGGACCACTGTTGTTGATCCAAGTGGATATTGGTGGCCACCTGCCAAGTCCACCTGGACTCCCACCATTGTCTTTCTCAGCATTTTCAGTTTCCTTAATTGTAGCACAACTTACTATTTTTAGCAGTTTTTCGGGTCGTGAACTTCCGGAGCCATTTTGAGGCCCTAAACAACGTTTTTTGGGGAATCCGGGGGCGACACGGGTCCATGGAACATGGACCAATGTTGCCCGTTCCAACAATGATAGTGCTCGAATAGATCTTTCTAATGAGCTATTGCGCGTCAAACGAAGATCGTATGCCAAAGTTACGACCCCGGGAAAGTTGATGTACCAATTTACCCAAACGGGGCCCATAGTTTGGCGTTTCATCTTCCAGGGTTAGGTTTTGGAATGTGAAGGGTTTTTCTATTGTTTCTCAACAATAAATAGGCCTTCGAGCCTCATTGTAACACAGTTCAGAGGCATGTAGCCATACATCTCTTCTCAGAGATAAGCTACCATCGCCCTAGCTGGTTTATTTCTATTTCCGGTTGTAAGCATATTTCAGTATTTTCCATTAATGAAATGAAGTATTATTTCCACTCCATCTTCGTGTATATGGTTATCTTTGTATTTTATTGTGTTCCTGTTTAAATCAGGATCAGGAAAGCTTCCTCCTTTCACGAGGAATGGTTCCTACTCATTTTTTATAAGTACCAAGTCAAATTTTCCTATGGGGATAGATTTTCATTAGTCTTATTATGGAGAGAAATTGTATTTATGTAGCTCCATTGTATTTTCTTGTCGGTATGTAATTGTATTGATGAAATAATGAAGATTGGTGTCATGTTTAGCTTCTAAATCTTGTTCTCCTCCACAGGTATCTAAGTTTCCTTGGGTTTCACCATCCCAGGAGCCTTAGAGCCTGTTTGTATCATTTTCTTTCCTTCTTTTCACTTCTTATTCACATTCATCTCTTGTTTTTACTTCCTTCTACTTTTGCATTTAGTATTAATGATTTCTTGTTGTAGGATTGAGTTAAGTGGTTCATGTAAGTTCTTTTGCAAGATCAGAAGAATCATTTTGTCCTTGGAAAATATTTTGAATTTCATAGTAATCATTGAGCTATTTGGATTAGTCTTCTTATTCCCAAATCTTCTAAAACTCCTTTGTGGCAAAGAACAATAAATGTCTGCTATTTTTTAGAGCATGCTAACGAGATTCAATCAATTTGGTTTGACTTGCATTAGATGACAAAAAAAATCTATTTCAACACAAAAATTACACCATTTCATTTTCACTTTGTTAGGATAGCCATTTTTTAGATTTACTAGTTCACTAGTTCTTGAATTTCTACATTTTCAAATTAGTAAAGTTTTTCTATTTTTTAGGATGGGTTAAGAGAGGTACTTTGGAGTGATTCCACTTGGAATGGGTACCTAAGACATCCTAGTTAATAATAAATTTTGTACCATCCAATTTGGATTTTATTTTCTTGGTCATTCTATGAATTATAATTTCGTATATTAAATATGTAACATCGTGTAATAAATTAGGGGATTCTGTAGGAAATCACAAAAGAATCATATAGGAAAGCCTATTTTGAGCTCAAATTGAGAAAATTCATCATTGAAGTTGGGATTAGGCTTGGGATTAGGCCTCTACTTGACTTCCATTCCATCAAGCCCATTTTAACCCTCTTGCTCCGCACTTGTGTCCCCTACCAAAGATCAAGGAAAGATTACCATTTGCATTCATAAAGAAAAAAGATTTAAAAAATAAGTTCATTTATATTTACACATGTACACAGTAGTTAGTACTCTAAAGATCAGATTTCATGTTCAGTTAGTTTAAATCATCACATGTGATAAATATGGTTAGTCTAGGTTTCTTTTACATTTAGTTCATGATCTTTATGCAATGTGAATAGGTTTCTTTCATTGTACTTTCTTTCTTGCAATAGGTTAAGATTCAATTTCGAACATTTCATTTTCTACAGTTAGTTTAGGATTTGAATTTAGCACATGCACTCCATTACATCATGACAGCAAAGGAATGACACATTTCATGTTGCACATACAGTGCTAATACCTCTTATGTTTGTACGATCCTTCGGTTGATAATTAAAGTTGGTAGCCTTCAGAATTGTAGCATTCTTGTTGCAATACTGAGGCTCATCACCAACCTCAGTTTGACTTATGGAATTGGAAATAAGAATCATAAGGGATACTATAGGACAAAACTCTACAACTTGGAGAGACAAAATTACATCAACACAATCGTTTCAATATGAGCTCCTAAAATCAAGAAAAATATGTGTATTATTTTTTTAATTGCATAACTTTTGTTTGAAAAAATAGTCTGAAGTGATTCCAAGGGAATATTGAAGCAGAGATGTCAATATTTGGTTCTAAAATACCTCCCAAAAAAAATAATTCTACACCCATTAAGTCCTCTCAAAGCTATAATATGATGCATGAAGACGAATAATTGCAACATGATATATTAAAATTATGGGACCAATTGCAACAAATTTCTCTCTCATAAAGAACATACAAAGATGAACTAAAATGAGACATGAATGGATTAAACGAGGACATCGATAGTTTAAAAGAAAAAATAAAAGGTGACAAGGATGGTTTAAAAGTAGAAATAAAAAATGACATAAATGGTTTAAAAGAAGACATGGAAGGTTTGAATGGAGGTTTGACAAAGCTGCTACAAGAAATGTTTCCTAATGATGGAAAGGTATTCCATGAAAATTATTATGATAACAAAAGGAATGTTAATCATGATTTTAGAGACTCTAATTTTGGGTTGAATACCAACCACATTCGAAAGTAAGGATCCGGTAACATTAAAACTACATGTGGAACAATATTTTGATCTACATAATGTGAAACACTCACAAAAGAAATGCATTGCATCTTTATATTTAGAAGTTAATTAGTTTGTATGATATAAATGACTTTGTTCTTATAAACCACTTGTCAATTTATGATTTTTTTTGGAGGAAATGATAACACATTATGAGGATACAAAGAGAAACGTCTTCTTTAGCCAATTTATAAATCTCAAACGAAAGGGTCCAATGGTAGAGCACATTGAGGACTTCCAAAAATTGAATATTAGGGTAATTGATATTCTAGAGGAGCATAGTATTGATGGCTATAAAGGTAATTTAAAAGTTATAATTCAACATGAGGTTTTCCTTTGGGAACCTAATTCATTGGAGATGACATTCAGGGTGGAAAGAAAATTTAAAGAAAAATTATGCCAACAAGGAAGTCTACCAATCACAATTATAAAGATGGAAGTGTTGTTGTGCTTATCCTCCTACAACTTACAAGGTTGAAACCAAAAAACTAAAGGAAAAAAGAGAAAAATGAAGTTGGTATAGTTGTGAAATAAAATAAGCTAAAGGTCATAAGTGTGCCGAGAAGAAATTATTTTACATAGATTGTGAAGAGGATGAAGAAAAGTAACAAGAAACATCAAAAGAAGAGGATATACACCAAGAATTAACCCTCGAAAATGAAGAAATGAATCTGGCCATATCTTGTAATGCATTTGTAGGAATTACCACTCCTTAATATCTCAAGGTAGAAGGAAATATCAAGAAGAAAAAAGTAATAGTGTTGATTGATTCAATTAGTACCCATAATTTTATTCATTTTAAGATAGCCAAGGAATTGAATTATTTTCTTTATCCAGCATCAGAGTGTTAAGTGATGGTTGCAAATGGTGGAAAATAAAATTGATTTGGAAAGTGCCATAATATGAAGGTAACCATGGGTTAATAAGTATTAAATGGTTCAATCATTTCCATTCCAGTGGGTGGCGCTAATGTTATACTATGAGTCGAATGGTTACAATCTTTGGGGTTGATAACTTTTAATTTTCAAGTACTCTTCTTGAAATTTTTCTAGGAAGGAAAAGAAATTGATTTAAGGGTATAGTAGGGAAACCAAGGAAGATAATAAACTCTAATGGAATGAAAAACGTCTTGAAGAAATAACAACAAGGCATCATTGCATAATTATTCTCACAAGAGGTTACCACACCAAAATCATCCATTTCTGAAGATCTGCAAAAGGTATTGGTCAATCATAACAAGGTATTTGAGACTCCCAAAGGCCTAAAACCTATTTTTTATTATGAGAATTATATTCAATTGATTCTAGGAAGTGTTCCTCCAAATGCCATGCCTTACAGATATCCCTATGCCTAAGAGAGTCAAATTGAATGCATGGTTACAAAAATGGTAGAGGCTAGTATAATTAAACCTAGCTAAAGTTCTTCCTTTTCTCGAGTAGTAGTAGAAGGCTAGATCATGGAATATTCATAGGGATTGTAAGGAGCACAAAAAACATACTATTAAAGATAAATTTCCCATTCCTATAATTGATGAATTATTGGATGAATTAAATGGAGTAATTTACTTCAACAAGTTGGATCTCTGTTCAAGATATCATAAAATTAGAATGAAGACTAAAGAAATTTTAAAAACAACATTCATAACTTGTGAAGGTCATTATGAATTTTTGGTCATGGCTTTTGGCCTCACTAATTCACCTTGCACATTTCAAGGTTTGATGAATTCCATTTTCAATCCCTTCCCTAGAAAATGTATGTCAATATATTCTAATGATATTCTAATATACAACAAGTCCTAGAAGGATCAAGTTCAACATGTTGACATGACACTCAAACTATTGGAAGGGAAACAACTATATGCAAAAAAATCCAAATCGTTTTTGAAGTACAAGAGATTGAATATTTGGGTCATATTGTATCTCATGAGGCTCTTAAGGAAGACGCTAACAAAATTAAAGTTATTAAGGAATGGAAAACCCCCACATCTCTAAAGCTTCTGTGCGGATTTGTCAGGTTGACAAGGTATTATCACAAAATTGTTAAGAATTATGTGAGAATAACATTGCCTCTAACAACATTAATGAAGAGAGAGGAATTTTCTTGGAATCTAGAAGGAGATAAGGCCTTTGAAAATCTTAAAGGGGCAATGTACCAAGCACCAATCGTAGCTACACTAGACTTACAAAAACATTTATTGTGGAATGTGATGCCTTAGGAAATAGAATTGATGTTGTTTTAGTCCAAGAAGGAAGACCCATTTCTTTTGAAATTCATCCAATCGAGGAAAAGTATTTACGCACACCTATTTATGAGAAGGAAATGTTGGCTATATTCCCTGCACTAAAGAAATTGTGACCTTACCTAATGGGAAGCCACTTCAAGGTAAAATATATCATAATAGTCTTAAATAAGAAAAAATATTGGAGTATCCCACTGGGACAACTCATCATGTAAGGAAGACTAAGGCAGATTATCAAGTGGCACAACTTATTTGCATCAGGATAAAGGCATTGGGGGCCAATACAAGCACTTAGGCATAGGTTATATGTGGTAGTTATGAATGACAACGTAGACATGAGGTGAAAGTCGTTGAGGGATAATACACAACTATAGGTTTAGTTTCTATGCATCAATAAATACCGGGAGTGTAGATATTTTGTGTTATAAGAGAAACCCATAGTGTAGCCATAGTGTATTTTACAATTTTAGAATTTCTTCTAGTATATTTGTCACATATTCATCAAAATATCTAAGTGTGTATAAAAACATTCATCTGTATTTCTCATTTTCATTGTATAATTTCTAGCATATAAAGTTCAGCGAATAATATAAAATTTCCTATTATGATTCTGTAATGCTTCCTTCTATTTCAAGGAAAGTATTTATCATCTGAACGTTTCCTTTACATGTTTATTATGAATAGCATATGTATCTTTTCTATATGTAATCATATATTTATATATGTATATGTGAATATGATGGCACAAAGACCTTGATTACTTTTTTTTTTGTAAAATTTTTATGAACATATTTTGACAAATCTGTGTATATATCTTTCAGGTTAAGTTTATTGCCCTATGTGGCATATGTACAACCATATAACGGACTCTTTTATATCTTTCTCCATAACAGGAAGTGATTGAACACCCTACGTGGTGACGAAAGATCAAAGTAGCACAAGTTTTTGGTAAACTATAAATTTTGACAGAGCCCTTAGTGGAAAGAAGATTACAGCATGTGCTAATACAATCTACAACATGTAATTTTTCAAAATTAATGAAAGATTACAATTTTTCTAGTGGAAAAAATGTATATCTAAATATGTGTATATCGAAGGTTTCCCTACATTAAAACCAAATACTTAATTTGTCTTTGTAATTTGTCTTTACATCTAATACAAATAATTCTTATATATATTATTATATATATTATATATATATATATATATATATATTAATATTTCTCTAAATGCAAGAGATAACTCACTCGAAATTCAACAATAACTTCCACAAGTCTATGAGTACTTAAATATTCTTTGTACAACTCTTACAACTTATTTATTTTGGTATCTCATACAATTATCAGAGTTTTATTTACAACTAAAAATTTTCCTTCATAGAAAAATATATCAATATTTTCTCCTATAGCAATCTTTTCTCTTATTACAACAATAGCATAATCTGAGGCATCTTTCTCAATATCAAATGGTTTTTGCAAGTCTAGCAAGGTGAGCACTGGTGCAAAGCAAACATAGTGCTTCAATTAAACAAATTCCTTTTGTTTTTCTCCGCACCAAGAAAAAATTACTTTTTATTTTCCCTCAGTAACTTGAATCAAGGGCCATGTAGTATGAGGAAACCCCAACATGAATCTCCTATAGAATTTAGCAAGGCCCAACAAGCTATGAAGCATTGACATAGTCGTCGAGGTTGGCCAATCCCAAATGACTTGGGTCGTATCTAGATCCACATGCACACATTGCTCATCAATTTTGTAGCTGAGATATTGGACCTAGTCAATGCTAAAGGAGCACTTCTCCAGGTTGGCACATAACTTGTGTTGTCATAGGGTTTGAAGGGCTTTCCAAATATGATGCAACTAGAAAACAATAAACCATAAAGAAGTTGCTCAACGGCCATAATATTTCATCCATTAACCTCGTAAATGTTTCAAGGGAATTTTTCAACCTAAAGGGCATGAACAACCACTCAAAAGGTCCCTCCTTGGATTTGAAGGTGGTCTTCTACACATTTGTGTCCTCTATTGGAACTTGGTGATAACCAAACATCAAATCAATCTTATTGAAGTACTTGTCACCCTTTAGTTGGTTAAGAAGATCATTAATCCATGGGATAGGATACTTGTTCTTGACAATGATTTTATTTAGTTCTCCATAATTAATGCAGAGTTTCCAAGTTCCATCTGTCTTATGTACGAGTACAATTGGCCTCCCATAACGTGAGGAACTTGGATATATGTGCCCTTTCTATAGTAGCTCCTATATATGTCACTTTATTTCCTCATTTTACAAAAGGGAGTGGTGGTATATTGGCCCATTGGGTAAAGGATCTCTCAGAGTCATATTGATCAAGTGCTTGACCTAATAGTGCAAGGGTATTGTTTTGTGTGAGGAGAAGATGTCCCTGTATTCTTCCACAACCTTATCAAATTACTTCTATTGCATGGAGGGAACCTTTCAAGGGACCATGGACGTGACCATGATATTCCCATTACTTTGAGAACAAACAAAAAAGAAAAAAATTTGTCATTGTCAGAGATGCAGAGATCAAAGATATGGTGGTAGGTAGGGCTACCTCTTATACACTGTATAGTTTCCTTCCCAAATTAATAATCACAGTGAAAGGACTAGAATCATATACAACATATCACTTCCACATGTATGGTTTGACTAATAAAGCATCAGAAACTTCAAGAGGAGTGACACCACATAAAACCTCATCAATGAAGGGCTTGATGTTGGAGAGAAGGCGATGCTGCTTCTTGACATAGATATCTCATCCTTGGTGCAGAAACCTAATGGTATATGGTTGTGAGTATGGTGTGGTAATTAGGTCCAATCTCTTAATGACCTCTAATGATATGAGTTTCTTTTGGATCACATTATCAACAATGAACTATAATGGAGAACCCTTCATCCACATATGTGAGTGAAAGATATGCCCACCCTTCTTTGGAAATTTGGACTCAATATTTTGGACCTTGGTGGTTGAAATAGTAGTAGTCTAGGGTTTGCATTAATAATATGCTTCCCCTTTTCATTCCCCTTATTGGGTTATGGCTCAGATTCAAAGCATGCATCATATTCCGAATATTTTTGCTCAACGACTAGTGACTGCTTGGGAAAACATTCATTTGTGTTGTGGGTGGGGCCCTTGTGAAACTCACACCATTTTCTTGTGTCCTACGTAGTATTTACGATTCCATTCTTTGTTGGTGGCTTTCATATGTTGTCTTGGGTCGTTCCACCTTGGCCCTATCCCTACAGTTTTGTGATGTTCTTGCCTTGCTTTGGATTCGTAGATCCAAAGTATATCTTCCTTTGTTTAAATTTTTATTCAATCTTGGCAGCACATCGATATGATACACCAAGTAAGAAAATGTCCAAGAACTTCATTTCTTCCTGAATATATTTATTAAAACAACTACAATATTTGAGTTCCATATGCCTCTCAAAGTCTTTGATACCCATATTTGTGTGTAGAGTATGAAAAGTATTCGTCAACTCATGCACATCTTCATCCCTTTGTTTCTGTACTGTGGTCCAATATATGTACTTGTCTTCATATCTCCCAACAGAGTAATAATGTTCCTTGGAATCATCATAGAAAGATTTCCAAGAGGGCGTGGTTGAAAATAGATAGGGTTCCCCATCCATTCTCTCATAGTAATTTCCCACTAGTATTTGACATGTAGGCGAGGACATTAAATAATGCAAAAGTAATATTTCCCTATCATAGAATATATGGGCCAAAGAATAACCTTCCAATAGAATTTACCAGTTATGTACAATATCTGCACCAATTTTACCTTCAAATATAGCGACATCAAATTTAACTTATACCTTGAATGGGGTGGTGCCTCCCAAGTGATTGCTACATAAACATGGATTGCCTATTGGCATTCGCCAAAGATCTAGGTAAATTTTTCCATCATTTCATTCATCTATTATTTGAGGGCTTCTTCAAGAAATAATTTGACAGGATTTCTTTCTCACTCATCTTTATTTTATTCTACCATGGGAGGCTGTTAGGTTTTGTGATGGAGGTCTCAGAGGACTTGACTAGATCAAGTCCTAATTCCTTATACCCCACCTTGTTGGGAACATGCATAGAAATACAAAGAAAGAGCATATGGATTTGATTCCACTAATCCAAATTTATGAAGGAGAAAAATAAAATACATAATTAAACAAAAACACAAAGATATAGTAATATTGAACTTCAATTAGTAAATAGTGAATGCTGAAAATTATTTACAAGCTAAATGAAAATAAACAAGCTCAGGTCATTGTAGCTTATCTCTAAGAAGAGAAGTTTCAAATAAATGCCTTCTGAACTATCTTACAATGAGGCTCAATTTCCTTTTATCGTAAAGAAGAGGTGTGAAACCCTAACCCTAGGAGATGAAGTGCCAACAATTATAGTCCTTGTTGGGGTAAGTTGGACCACTAACTTCTTGGGATCGTAACTTTGGTTTACAATCTCTCGTTGGCTATCATAATAATACGTTTTGAAGATCTCCACAAGGAGGAAAAAAAGAATGTATGAAAAAAATTATAAAAAAAAATCAGTTTGTCCATTTTCCCATAAAGGGTCGTTTAGGACCTCAAAATAGATCTAGTAGTTTAGGACTTAAAAGACTGCCATAAATAGAAAATTATGCTAAAATTAAGGAAACGAAAAGGAAATAGTTTTGGGAGTCCAAGTGGAATAGGAAGGTGGCCTCCAATATCCACCTATATCAATGCTACTAGATAATAGAAAGAAATTTGTAGAGGTTAAATTATACCTACCTCTAGCCTATTTGCAACAATACATTCAATTTCACTCTTCTAGGAATAAGGATATATTCAAGGTCTCATGTTTCGAGGAACACTTCATGTAATCAAATTCATATCATGATCATCATTGTTAATAGGTGGGAGAATTTTAGGTGTCTCAAATACCTTGGAATGGTTTTCAAGGAGTCTTTGGAGAAGTAGAGAAATGGATGACTTAGATGTTTGAAAATATAGTGAACATAATTATGAAATTACTCCTTCTTGTTCCTTATTCAAACGAATTTTCATGCCACTATAGCCGATTATATTTCCATGTCTCCATGTGATAACCCTTAATTCAATTTGCTTATTAGAAAAATTTCAAGGAACCTTCTTGAAAATTAAAATTCATCCCCAAAGATTATAACCATTGGACTTCTAATAGAACGTCTACACCACGCATTGGAATGGCAAGCATTTCACTACATAGATCAATCTAACCATGTGGTAGCACATAGGTAGGTCAAAGAAATGCTCCATTTATAGTATCCATGTTACCGAACCCTTGCCATCAAATTGGCTCATATTGATATTTGGAGTATGGTTGATCTTCATACCAAAGTAAAAGTCTCTAAAATAATGTTTCACATTTCTTATGCTTTCATCATGAGTTTCATGGAATATCTCATCAACATTAGGAAGCCTTTCATGTAGAAACTTTGTCAAGTCCTCCTTTAAACCTTCCATGTGTGCTTTCAAACCATCTAATTTTGAGTTTATTTATACTTTTTTGTCTACTTTTAAATTGTTTGTTTCCCCTTTAATTTTTACTTCTAAACCATATATATTAACAAGCATTTCTTGAAATTCATTTTTGGCTTCTCTTTATGGGAGTGAAAATTGTTGTACTTCTTCCCATAATTTTGATATATCATGTTGGATTTCTTATTCTTCATGCATCATAATAGAGAATTTTGAGGGCTTAATACGTGTATCATTTTTTTTGGGGAGGAATTTTGGAACCAATTAATGATATCTATGCTTCACTATTCCCTTTGAATCACCTCTAATTGGTTTTTCAAACAAACATTATGCAAATTTAAAAATACACACCTTTTAGAGCTTCATTTTTAGCTTGTTGATAAGGTTGACCTTGAAACTATTACATCTTTGTGATTTTAGCTTCCTAAGGTGTGAAATTCCATTATGTGGCATCTATCTATGTCTTCCTACCAACATCACAAGTTGGACTGAGATTGGATTCTTCAATATAAAGTTGTGTCAAACCTCTCACAAAGACCTAATTATGGATTGACATAGTAAAGAGAATCTATACAGACTGCCGTGTGTCACTATTTTAACCTTAAGACTTGAAGCTCGTTACCTAAAAACTAAATTCCATTATTTTTATTCATTTTTGATGGAATTCAAATATGATTATCAAGGTGAAGGTCACGACAATTTTTCCCTCAACACCTATTTCAGATGCTGAATTCTAGAGTATACAGAAATGGTAACTTCCTCAGACAATATATTTGAAAATAAAGAGAAACAAGATCTGAGAATCTAACTAGTTGTTCATAAAGATTTCAGATCAACACGGTAACAATTTCAGGGTCTGAACCTTCACAAAAAAAAAAGTAGTGAAAATGGCATGATGACCTCTTTGAAGAACCAAAAACCCAGAAGCAAGAGATCTGATATGAAATGATATGTATCGAGATCAATATCACACACATTAGAGGATTTTTTAGCCTAAAAGTGCCCATGAAAATTTCACGTAATTTCGATATCATAATATGTAAACGAGTCAAAATCCTTTAAATTTAACAAGAGGTACATGTAAATACTTTTGAGGCAAAACAAGAGAAACACATTTTTTTAATCATATTTTTAGCTTATCTCTTATATGTTTACTCAAATTTCAAGTGTAGACACTCTTTAGATGTAGTACTAAATTCTGCATCGAATGAGTACCCATCATACATACTTTGGAGAAGACCCACACTGATAAATATTTAATATACATATATCTTCAATATTTATCAATGTGTGTCTTCTCAAAAGTATGCATGATGAGTACTCATTGCATGCAAAAATTTAATTCTGCATCCAATGAGTACCCATCATGCATACTTTTGAGAAGACCTACATTGATAAATATTTAATATATATGTATCTTCAATATTTATCAATGTGTGTCTTCTCAAAAGTATGCACAATGAGTACTCATTCGATGCAGAAATTAATTCCACATCCGAAATGTCTACACTTAAAATTTGAGTAAACCTATAAGGAGATAAGCCAAAAATACAATTAAAAAAAATAGTTTTCTTCTTTTCCATCCAAAATTCATAACTCTTATTTTATTATTTTATAATTTTTGCTTAGGAGGACAATTTTAGGCTCAATTTTCCTCTAATGAAAAAATAATAAAAAACAGATCAACGACTAGATTTTAAAACACTTCAAAAGGAATCTCCCTTTACATCAATAAATGACCAATTCTTAGATGATTCAAATGGCAAGGCCTCCTTGGTATATATAGGAGTCTAAAGGGTTAAAATATAATTAGGACCTACATAACAATAATATTGTAAGGGAAAATTAAAAAAATAGTGGCCTTCTATGGGGCGTACCAATAACAATATGGGGGCTACACTAGTATTAAATGGGCCCAACATTTTGTATGGTACTAATTAGCAAAATTTCCTAGTATGTAATACTATATATCTTGATATCATGTTTTGGGGATGAAACATCCAAAGGGGTATGAAATATAATGTACATAGGGAGGTACCCACGGGGATAATAAACTTAATGTGGTATAGTCATCGAACACACCTACTAGCTAGTTAATCAATACTAAATAGGCCCACTAGATACCTCGGAGGAAATGGTATAATAGTAAGGTGTAGTTGGCACGAAACCTTAGGAATAAATGTGCATATAATTGAATTAAATATGTAGATATCCACTCCTAGAGAAAGCATTTATTGTGAAGAGATTTCCTCCATAGCTTTTGATGTTACCTAACTTTATGATTCTTTATTATATCATTGTCTTTTTTATGCTCTGTACTTTTAAAATTTAAGGGTTCTATATTGTTTGTGATTTAGTTTAAGGATTAAGTATCACTACTCACCAAACCTTAGAGTGAATTTCAAAAAAGTTAATATCTACACAATAATCATAAATGACACACTTAAGAATGCCTTGGGTTCAAGTGTAGTTGGATCTAAACATTACCCCATTCAACTTTTGGACATGAAATTGCATCATACTCATTCATATGTCAATTTAGGTAGAAGTAAAGCTATTGTTACCTTTTTGTTGAAATTCATTTACTCTAACAAGTGGTGCATATAAGGCTTCTAAGGAATATGGAAGGTATACTATCTTATTCGAGAAATATTTCTAGTACATAGGTGCCTTGATGAGAAATCAAGGAAAAAACCACAATTAACTTTTATATGTGGATGTAATCATTAATGGAAGGATTGTATAGGTGTTGATGGTTCTAGTGCCTCACAAAAATTCTTCAAGGAGTAGGAAATTGAACATAGACATAGATTTGGATCATATGGTGCTCTAATAAAGTTTATAAATTCTAAGGATGAGAAAAAAAATGAGCATCTAAAATTCACATTTACTTGTATAAGTGGAAGTACCATGAAAACTTTAAACTATTGAAATTAAATTAATAGGAAAAGTTAGTAATACTTGGTGGATGGAAGAATTGTATTGTGCATATGACAATAAGGAACCTAGATATAAAGTTTTGAATTATATCTGCATTGAGTATGATAAGGTAGTGAGGCAACTAAAGTCTCAACATTTTGTATTGGTTATTGGAGAAGTAGATAAGGATGAAGTAGTGACACCTATTCTACCAACAACTTCTAATGTGTTGGATGATTTTTTAGATAAATTGATGATTCTCTACCTAATGTGTTATCACCCAAGAAAGTATTTAACCTTTGTATCAAGCTTGAACCATGTATGTAACCTCTTGCTAGAGCTCCCTATGATATTTATAAGCTATAGTTGGAGGATTTGAAGTGAAATTTTAATTTTGGTCATTTTTAACTTGTTTTTTAAAAGTAACATATATGTATATATTTATATTATAAAAAAATGCGGGAGAGGGCCCAAAACCCTCACAATTGATCCCAATTACATCATATGCATCTTTTTCAAAGTAAAGTGAGAGTTTACTAATTTGAGAATGGTTGCATTAGACTTTACAAAAAAATATACAACTATAGATTATGCAGTATGAACCCATCAACAAGATGCACTTACAAAAAATCATGTTAAATGATATAGACAGAAGATAGTACTAGCTGCCAAAAAGCATGAAACATGATGGAATTCATCCCACAATGAAATGAACCTCATCAAGACCCCAAGGATGACAAGTTAATTTTCCGCTAGAAAGAGAAGTGTCTCGAGCATGCATTCCATTTCAATTTCCATCTTCCTGAGATGAAGAAACCTCCAATCCATCCACCTAATTTGGGAGAAGAAAAATGTCCTCCTTTAATTCATCGAGAGAATTTTAGCTTTCATGAACAACTAAAAAGAACTTTGCCACCATTCCACCATATCCCCAAACTTGTTTATTGAAGCTAGTAGCGTGTGTGCAGTATTAACCATTCGCTCAAAACTGATGCGAGTTCCACAATATCATTAGAGTTTTCCATCCTGAAAACAGAGAAGGAAATAACAATGTGACAAGCCAAAGACTAGTAAATTAAATCACCAAGATATTGTTAGAGACATTGTTAAATCAAGATAGGTTTAAGCCTTACATAGGCCAACCTACAATGGTAATACTATGATCCTCATTTTAGAATCACTAACATTAGGTATTTTCATTAATGGGACATTTTTGGATAGCTGAATTAATTTTTTATCAAAGTTATCCAACTAATCAACCCTAGCCTCCATATTACACTAGAGTTAAAGATAATGTGAGCAATCTTGCATTAAGTGGAAATGACTTAGTTTGTAATGGATAGCCTTAGGATGTGTCCACTTGTACCTTCCCATTAAATACATGTTTCACTTGTTGCATTTTTGATGCCATAAAGAGAAGAATTTTGGGGAGTGAGATCTTGATGACTCAACTTGTAAGAATCCTTTAGCACCCTTGGACCAACATGTTCGAGAAACATATTGTTAAATCATAGCATATTATGGTATTGAGATGAGGCATGTCCTTAGATTCAAATCACTTTCTCTTTGGGCCATCAAAGACCCTTTTTTTCTAATGTGTGTGTGTGTGAGTTCACACAAGGAAGAATGTGGAAAAAATTAACCCCTTTAAAATTTGACAAAAGGGAGAAAATTCTTGGACTAGTTGATGTCGATTACTCATATGTGGTTGATATAGCCTTTGTAAATTAGCTAATAATCAACAACGAGTCCCGAAAAATATTTATATTTGTGTGTTTGTTTTCCAACACAATATCAAGATCTTTCCATAAGGCCAAGAACTCAATATGGTTATTGGTTGTCCTCCCTATACCATACGCAAATTGATGCACCACCTTTCCACTTGGATGAGATATGATCTATCCAACTTCATCCTCCCATTAAGTATTAAAAAAATCTAATAAATTTCAACATAAACAATAAAAATGCCATAGTAATAAAGGGAAAAAAAATTAACAAAAAAGTTATTTTGTTTAAAAATATACCACTTATTAATAATATACAAATCTTGTATAATTAGTATCAATTACCAATTAATGATATATATATTTATATTTATTAATACATATCTTATATACTTCCTTATAGTATAAATTTTAGTTTATTATATAATTATATAGTGAAGTGTATTACATAATATATAATAATAAGTAACAATTAGCTCCTTATTATTATTATTATTTTATAATAAATTCATTTTAAGTTTTAGTTTATTATACTATTATATTTACAAATATAATTATGCATTCAATTAATTATGTTAATGGTTGTATATAAAATATGAAACTTTCATTAAATATATTAATTACTATGTTTTTTTTAATATATCTTTGATGTTAGAATAAAATTGAAAAAGAATTGATATCTATATAGTTTTTTCCATAAAGTTTTAAAATTCAAACAAAATTAATACCCTAGTATATAGTTTGCAATTCCTAAATTATTCGTTCTAAGTAATGTTTCTTTTAATGCATTATTTTCTACAAATATTAGAACATGCAATGACTCTATACAAGCTCACATCTATCTTAACCCTAGATCCATCAAGTGCCATGAGGGATCCAATCTCTCGATGTGCAAACCTATCTTTTGAGTGAGAAACTTGGGGAAAGGATAGCACCTCAAGAGATTTTATACCTCTCAACACTTTAGAACTAGGGTTAAGATGGATCTCGGTTTGTTATCTAATACTATATATATGTGTGTGTGTGTGTGTGTATGATATATATGTGTGTGTGTGTGTGTGTGTGTGTGTGTGTGTGTATTATATGTGTGTGTGTGTGTGTGTGTGTGTGTGTGTATTTCTTATTCGCTCTCTCTATCACACCACCAAACATACACATTATCTCTCTCTCTCTCTCTCTCTCTCTCTCTCTCTCTCTCTCTCTCTCTCTCCCATTTCTCCCTATCTCTCTTCCCTCCCGCTCTCCTCTCTCACTCTCTCTCTTTCCATGGCTCCCTTGTCACTCCCTCTCTCTCTCCATCTTTGTCCCTCTATGTATTTCTTCTTCCCCCTCTCTCTCATGAAACATGCATAATCATGGAACATGCACACTATCAAGTTAATTAGAACTAAATAGGCCCACTAGATAGTTGGGAGGAAATGGTATAATAGTAAGGTGTAGTTGACATGAAACTTTAGGAATACATGTGAGTATAATTGCATTGGATATGTAAATATTCACCCCTACAAAAATAATAGTTTGTAGAGTGATTTCCTCCATATTTGATGTTGTTAGCCTAACTTTAAGGTTCTTTATTATATCATTGTATTATTTATGATGTGTATTTTTTGGTATTTTTAAAATTTAAGGGCTCTCTGCTATTTGTGATTTAGTTTAAGGATTAAGTATTACTACTGACCAAACCTTAGAGTGAATTTCAAGAGAGTTAATATGTAGACAATAATCATATATGAAGCACTTTAGAATGCCTTGGGTTCAAGTGTAGTTGGATCAAAGTGTTACCCCATTCACACTTTGAATATGACATTGCATGATACTGATTGGTAGGTCAATTTAGGTAGAGGTAGAAAAATTCTTACCTTTTGTTGAAATCCATTTACTTTAACAAGTTGTGCATATAAGGCTTCTATGTAATATGGAAGGTACAATATCTTCTTGGAGAAATATTTTTATTACATAGGTTCCCTCTCTAACAATGAAGGGAAAAATCACAATTAACTTTCATATGTTTTTATAATTATCAATGAAAGGATAATATAGGCGTTGGTGGATTCTAGTGCCTCACAAAAATTATTCAAGGTTTAGGAAATTGTACACATACTTAGATTTGGATCATGTGGTGTTCTAATAAAGTTTATAAATTCTAAGGATAAGGAAACAAATGAGCATCCAAAATTCACATTTAATTGTATAAGTGGAAGTACCATGAAAACTTTATAGTACTAAAATTAGATGAATGTGAAATCATTATTGGGTAGGAATTCCTATGGAGAATGAACTCAATTCTCATACCATTTGTGGACAAGTTAGTTACTTGGTGGATGGAAGCATTGTGCTGTGCATATGACAATAAGGAAGCTACATAGAAAGTTTTGAATCGTATCTGCATTGAGTATGATGACACAGTGAGGCACCTAAAGTCTCAACATTTTGTATTAGTTATTGGAGAAGTAGATAAGGATGGAGTGGGGACACATATTCTACCAACACTTTCTAATGTGTTGTTGGATGAATTTGTAGATAAATTGATGATTCTCTACCTAATGTTTTACCACCCAAGAAAATATTTAACCTTTGTATCAAGCTTCAACCAGGTGTGTAGCCTCTTGGTAGAGCTACCTATGATATTTCTAAGCTAAAGTTGGAGGAGTTGAGGTGAAATTTTAATTTTGATAATTTCTAACCTTTTTTTTTAAAGGAACGAATATGCATATATTTATATTATAAGAAAAATATGGGAGAGGGCCCAACATCATTAAAGTTGAACTTAGTTACATCATATGCATCTTTGTCAAAATAAACTCAGAGTTTACTAATTTGAGGAGGGTTGCACTAGACGTTACCAAAAATTTTACAACTATAGATTCTCGAGCAGAACTAGAGAAACAAGATACACTTACAAAAATTCATGTTATATAATACAAAGAGAAGATAGAACTAGTTGCTAAAAACGAGATAGGCATGAAAACTTAGAAATCACCCAAAAATGTAATCACTCTCATCACGACCGCAAGGGTGATGAGCTCTTTGGCCACAAGCAATAGAAGTTACCGAAGCATGTGTTCCATTTGATTTTCTATTTATCATAGACGAAGAAACCTCCAATGTAGCCAAGTGATCACACAGAAGGAAACCTTCCTCCTTTACATCATCAATATAATTTTAGTTTCCATGAGCAACTGAAATGAACTTTGCTTCAATTTCACCATATCCTCTGGCTTGTTTATTGAAGCTAGTAGCACCTAAGCACCATTAACCATTCACTCAATTAATTTTGTGAGTTCCACAATATCATGAGAGTTTGCCATCGTGAAAAGAGGGAAGGAACTAGAAATGCAACGAGCAAAAGACTCAAAAACTAAATCACCAAGACCTTGCTCCATACATTATTAAATAAATACTCGTTAAAACCTTACATGACTCAACCTACAATGATAGGACTATGATCCTCATTTTAGAGACAAAAACTAGGTTTTTGAGTTAATGGGAAATTTTGTGACAAGTGAATTAATTTTTATCCAAAAAATTATCCTACTAATGAGTCATGCAAAATATTGAACCTATATTTTGGATCAATCATAACAACTAAAATACAATAATGAAACACTTAGAAAAATCATGCACTCTCTTTCCTCTATTATGGTTAGTCACTTTGCTTGCTCTCATCTCTTAGATCCTTAGTTAGTATGGATCTACACTATTTTTAATAATATAATTTATATTATATAAATTTCAATGCTTTATATATAAAAGTACTCTCATTTTTAGCTCTTTTAAATCCTTAATTTAATTTCTATGAAAATATTACATATATCTAAAAAGTAATTATAACATTTTCCTTTTAATTGACTTAAAATAAAATTATAAAATAAAATTGAAATAAAGTATTTTTATTGTCAAATAAGTTATGGTTTTTGGGCTTGTGGTATTGATAAGCAATGCTCTTGGCCGATGGTATTGTAAGAAAACCTCATTACAAGTTAATAATATCCATGGTTAAGAATCTTGTCATATTACTATAAAATATTTTGATTGTGAAATAAGTTATGAGTTTTGGGCATGTGGTATTGATAACCCATTCTATTGTAACAAATATCCATGGAAAAAGTGGGGGTCAATATCTATGGTTAAGAATTGATGAAAATGAGATTTTGGGGGTTGCCCAAAATCCCAAATTCTTTAAAATCTTGATCCTGGACCTGTGGGTTATGGGCCCACTCAATCTTTGGGAAGCCTTTTAATTAATTCACCGTTTAGTTGTCTTGCTCTCATTTGAACATCATGCAGCCGCGCCGATGCCTGCAACACCATTTTTATTTACAGAACACAAGTTTTGACTCATTTATAAAACACATAGCGTATACAATTAACACAAAACATAAACACACTTTTATATATTTATGGAACAATTACAAAGTTAAGGCCTTTCAGCCTTAAAACGAACTCATGCTCGGCTACATCTTGCTCACTCACAATTTCCTTCTCAAAATAAGATATCTATTACACCCCTATTGCATTACATTTATATAAAAAGTCTTATGAAGGACCGATCCTATCCTCTTCTGATTTTTCTCCACAAAAACTCTCCAAAAAGCGTGCATGGTTATTAACAATAGGAAGTCTATCTAGTCTTATCCATTCACTCTTTAATTTTTTTCTTTAACTCCTTTAAGGCAGCTTTTCTCTGTTTTTTGGCTTTATTCCCTTTATTCAGCTCCGTTGGTCCACGTCTTCATGCTCCACTTGGATTTTTCTTTAATTAAGAATAGGGTGAGATGCACCTGCATCAGACTCCCGAGGCACAAAAATTTATGACCTCCTGGTCATATGCTTCTCCTTGTCCTTAGTAATTTTAACCATTGTATTCCTTCAGTGCAACCAACCTCTGCAGTAACAGCCTCCTCTGTTACATGATACCTCACCAAGCCCTCCGCACTCGGTCTTTTGGCATCCTCTAGGTTGCTGCAAATCTTCTCACCTTCTGTTGCCGCCATCTGCATAAACTCTCCAACTTTAACATAGTTGTATCTCTTTCCCCTTCTGTTCGCATTCTTCTTTCTTCTCTGAGGAATCCTTTCCGTGCTCTGATACCAACTGATGAAAATGAGATTTTGGGGGTTGCCCAAAATCCCAAATTCTTTAAAAATCTTGATCCTGGACCTGTGGGTTATGGGCCCACTCAATCTTTGGGAAGCCTTTTAATTAATTCACCATTATAGTGTGTCTTGCTCTCATTTGAACATTCATGCAGCCGCCGCCGAGTGCCTGCAACACCATTTTTATTTACACAACACAAGTTTTGACTCATTTATAAAACACATAGTGTATACAATTAACACATAACATAAACACACTTTTATATATCTATGGAACAATTACAAAGTTAAGGCCTTTCAGCCTTAAAACGAACTCATGCTCGGCTACATCTTGCTCACTCACAATTTCCTTCACAAAATAAGATATCTATTACACCCCTATTGCATTACATTTATATAAAAAGTCTTATGAAGGACCGATCCTATCCTCTTGTGATTTTTCTCCACAAAATCTCCAAAAAGTGTGCATGGCTATTAACAATAGGAAGTCTATCTAGTCTTATCCATTCACTCTTTAATTTTTTTTCTTTAACTGCAGATTTTCTCTGTTTTTTGGCTTTATTCCCTTTATTCAGCTCCGTTGGTCCACGTCTTCATGCTCCACTTGGATTTTTCTTTAATCAAGAAAAGGGTGAGATGCACCTGCATCAAGAATATTGTCATATTGTTATTAAATAATAATATTGTTAGAGATTTATGGACTTGGACTAACAATGTGTAATGCGTGATATGTCCACTTTTGAGATGGTGATTATGGATCATAGAGAGCCATATGACTCTCTATGAAGAGTGATGATGGATGGAGACACCATGTGAAATGTTGGACATATCACCACTAACAATTGTTATAAAATAATTTGATTGTGAAATAAGTTATGTTTTTGGGGGATGTGCTATTGATAAGCCATGGTATTGTAGCATAGCCTATTTAGAAGTTAATAATATCCATGGTTAAGAATATTTTCATAATAATATAAGATATTTCAATTGTGAAATGAATTATGTTTTTGGTCATGTGGTAATGATAAGCCATTGTATTATAGCGAAGCATATTTTGCGAGTTAAGTAGACATCCATTGTAAAGTGGAAGTGAATATCCATGGTTAAGAATATTATTTTGGTTATGAAATAAGTAATGTGTTTTGGGCATATGGTAGTCATAACACATGGTATTGGCCCATGATATTGTAACAAAGCCTATTTTTTACAAGTTAATAATATCTACATTAAAGTGGTGATGAATAGTGATGGTTAAGAATTTTGCATTGTTATAAAATATTTTGGGTTTGAAATATATTATTGTTTTTGCGGATGTGGTATTGATAACTTGGTATTGACTGATGGTTTTGTATCAAAAGCTATTTAAAAAAACAAAATAAACATATGACAAATTGAATTTTATTATCTTAACCAACTAACATTTAATTGTTTACACTCATTTCAACAATAGAATTTAAATAAACTATTTGAATTTGTGTTAACTCAAAAAAAAACAATATTAAATTAACATTCAAAAATACAATTTAAACAAAGAAAAACAACATATTATATTTTGCAATTTAAAAAACTTTGAAAGTAAGAAAAAATTGATCCCTCTAATTTAAACTCAACTCAGGTTATAGTTCTATAATGATATTAACAAACAATTAATCTAAAAAACAGTGTTATTTTCTTTAAAAATATACCACTTATCTTATATATTTAAAAATCAATTATGCAATTAACGATATATATTTAATATCCACTCCCGATAATAGAAAATAAAAAAAATCAAATCTAGAACATCGAAATTGAACATATAGTTGAAAGAGATTTTTACCATGGACAAAATATCAATATATTTTTGAAATACGCTAACCTTATTTAATGCCACAAAAGTAACCTAAATAAATAACCGGACTCAAATATCGCACACTGAAAGTGCACTGTGAAACTGTAAACAATAAAATTTCCGTGGAGAAGCGAGAGGCAAATTAAACGATATGGCCGTAGAATTATTAAAATTTAATTTAAACGATAAAATTGTGATGCACAACAACATAAACAGTATTATATGCCGATACGAAAATTCATGAAACATCTAGTATTAGCTGGGAAACTGCACTAATTTTATCCTCCATCAACAGTGAAGAATATTCTTCGCTCATCCTTTTAACCTACATGTGGGAAATGAGAGGGATTTGATGGAACCATATCATAAATGGACTGGTGCTGCAGCATTTCACCTGCGTCACCAGATGAATTGTCCAACAAATTGCTATTGTTGTTGGATGAACTACCCACCAATCCAGATGTATAGACTGCACGCTGAAACATTTCCATTTCCATTTGTTGCGGCGTCGCATGCTGAAACATTTTGACTTCCATTTGTTGCGGTGGATAACAACGGCCTCCAGAATTTACAAGTCCCCTCATGAGCCGTACTTGTGCCGTGCTTGTGCCCTCAACTCAACTCATCTGCCTGCACCAACAAACCAAACAAGATTGAAAACCTAAATTTCAAAAGTAAAAAGTAAAAGAAAACCTACTGAAAATTGAAATCCAATTTAAAACCAATTTAATTGCAACTCACCTCCTGGTGCAGCTGCTGCTCCTTCTCTCCTTGCAGAAGCCTCCCCTTCTTCAATTTCAACGCCCACCACCTTTCTCGCACCTGCAGCTTTAGCTTCTGGGTGTTTCATGAGCCGTACTGTTGCCCTCAACTCATTTACCTGCACCAACATCATCATTTTGCATTATTATCCAATCGAAATCCAATTAAAAACCTACTGAAAATCAAAATCCAATTGAAAACCTATTTAATTGCAACTCACCTCCTGCTGCAGCTGTCTTACTCTTAACATGCATCCATGGGTAGGATCAATGATCCTTGCTTGGGCTTCAAACAAGATACTCTGCATCGCCACTTGACGCCTCTCCTGCGGAATATTTGAGAGAATCTTTCTCAAATTGGCAGCACCAAAAATTTGGTGAACCGTTTTGAAATGGGTAGCTCCTGTGTGGTCCGCACTAAAATGGCGTTCAAACACACACCCACCCCCACATTTCCTTCTTAAGAATTTGCATGCCCCACAGGGGCACCCCTAATCACACCTTCTCTCCTTGCAGAAGCCTCCCCTTCTTCAATTTCAACGGCCTCCACTGTTGGGGATTTTTCTGAGAAAATTCCAAAAACACATTAAAATAAAACACACAGAGGCAATGCTCTGTTTTCTTTACTCCACATGATATTTTGTGCACATGGAAGCTTAAAAAAAATTTACTGAAGAACAGAGTATTGCACCACCATAAAAGATTTCTATTCATTAAAATAGAAACACTGATACATATTCATACTCTTTCACTCAGAGGGATTCGCCAAAAACTTTTCACCCAAAAAAAATTACTCTGCCTCTGTTACAATTGATTTCTATACTGCTGTGTAAAATCTACATTCACATTTACTGCTGTAAAAATGGTTTTACATTTACAAAAATTATTGTTCCCTTTCCACTGTTATGTGAAACAATTCATGGTTTTTCTGATACAAACTTCCCCCTCGTTTTCTTCTTCACTTCTTCGCCTTCGGTCCTGCACTGCTATGCGTTTTTTGTTTCACTTACCAAATTGACCAACGACAATATGTTTTTACTTGTTCAGTCAAAGCAAACTTACGTCCGTGAATAATTAAAAAGCAATAAAATTAAACTATATGACATTGCCCATGCCTCTATTTAATTTACGCCCATAAAAGAAAATTAAAAATACACCTACACATATGACAAATATTTAATGAAGGTATGGTCAAAAATAAAACTTGACTTTACTCCACGCAATATTTATTTTATGCAGGTTCGTATGCAACTTGAGATGCCCGTCGACTGTTGATTTGCCCTTCTGGAATTGAACGACTGAGGTGAATATCGAAAGCCCTTTTTGACCGAACTTTACTCCACATAACATTTATTGCAGCCTTGTATGCAACTTTGAACAATCAATGGTGGATAATGCTGGAGCACATCAGACGATGGAGGAGAATATCGGAAGCCACTTTTTAACCGAACTTTACGTCCCGATAAAGTGTCAGAGGGTGATGTCACGCCTCATCCACGCGTCAACTCCAAGTTTTATCGGGCCCTTGTGTACGGAAACCACTCCATACCAAAGAGCGGTCCGATATGCCTCAAGCGGGTTTGTGGTTTTGCAACTGTGGTTTCAGGGGATGGTACAACATCGTTGAAATTACATTTTCAACACTCCCCTTTAATTTCAACTACTGGGCATTCGGTCATACCGAGACACTTCCTCAAAAATTCAAAGCTTTCTGATCCAAGGCTTGTCAAGAGGTCGGACTGCTCTGAGTCTGCAATTTGGGACAATTCTCCATTGTTCACCAATTCTCTGATGTAGAAACCTTTGTATCAATGTCTTTCGTTCTTTATTGAAAACACTGAATTCTTTGACAATGCAATAGCTAAGCTATTGTCACAAAAAATCACTGTCGCTTTTGCCTGCTCTTGGCCTAAGCTCCTCAACATCCTTCTCATCCAAACTGCTTGACGTGCTGCTACTGTAGCTGCCACATATTCAGCCTCTGCTGTAGACAATGCTACAATGGGCTGCTTCTTAGAAGCCCATGAAATGGCTCCTGAATCCATATGAAAAACATAACCGGAAGTGCTTTTTTGATCATCAACACTTCCAGCCCAATCACTATCTGTGTATCCAACCAAATCTGAATGTTCTGAGAGATTATATAAAATTCCAAACATTTTGGTACCTTTGACATACCTCAAAATTCGTTTTGCAGCCTGCCAATGTGCCTCCTTTGGCCTCTCCATGAACCTGGAAATTAAACTAACAGCATACATAATGTCAGGCCTAGTTGCTGTTAAATGCATAAGGGTGCTTACAATACTCTTGTACAAACTAGGATCAAAATCCTTGCTACTGTCCTCTCTGCTGATTTTTAATCCCATCACTGTGGGAGTGATCGCTGCCTTGCATTCTTGCATGTTAAATCTGCTCAAGACTTGATTTACATATCTTGTCTGTGAGATAAAAATTCCTTTTTCATTTTCATCTACTTCTATGCCTAAGAAGTATCTCAAGAAACCCATGTCAGTCATTTCAAATTCTTCTTTCACGACTGATTTAAAATTCTTAATGAGCTGATCATCATTACCTGTGAAAATAACATCATCAACATACAAGACAACAATTAAAATTTTACCATCTTTTTCTTTGATGTAGACTGTGGGTTCTCCTTCACACTTGTCGAATTCATTATCTAATAGATATGAATCTATTCTGCTGTACCATGCTCTTGGCGCTTGCTTCAGCCCATAAAGAGTTTTCTTCAATTTGCACACTTTGTGCTCTTCACCTTTCTTCTCGTAGCCTAGAGGCTGTTCAACATAACCCTCTTCCTTTAACACTCCATTTAGGAATGCTGACTTCACGTCCATTTGGTAGACTTTCCATTTGTTTTGTGTTACTATGGACAACACTGCTCTCATGGTTTCCATTCTTGCAACCGGTGCAAAAGTCTCCTCATAATCTCTCCTATACTGCTACTTGTACCCTTTAACAACCAGCCTTGCCTTGTGCCTTTCTATCTTGCCTTCAGCATTGCTCTTGGTCTTGTAAACCCATTTCACTCCAATGACTTCTTTACCTTTTGGTAGCTCAACCAAATCCCATGTTTTGTTTCTTTCTATGGCATTCATCTCCTCATCCATAGCTTCTATCCATTTCTTATCTTTAATTGCTTCCTCGAAAATGAATAGGATCATCAACATGACAAAACAAGGCAAATAAGGAATTCATTTCTTCATCATAAATATCACTTAGATTTCTAAACTTCTTACCTCTTTCATTTGGTGTGTAAGTGCTTGAAGATGCACTTGAATTTCCACTCTGTGGTGTGCTTGGAGAAGCACTCTCATTTAGCCTCAATGGTGTCCTTTGCTGTCCTTGTGTTGGCGCTGCTGTTTGTGGATGCATTTCAGCCACCTCCTCATCATCTTCATCATGAGACAAACAGTTTTTAACATTCACTGTTTTCTCTATGCTTCCATCCCAAGCTTCCTCCTCAATAAATTGAACATCTCTGCTCACAAAAAATTTCTTGGTGGATGGGATATACAACTTGTAAGCTTTTGATTCCTCACTGTATCCAATGAAAATGCATTTCTCCCCTTTGCTATCCAACTTCCTCCTTAGCTGATCTGGAATGTGTGCATAAGCCACACATCCAAAAACTCTCATGTGGGTGACTCCTTGCTTTCTTCCACTCCACGCT
>APFE031316007.1:2054-50126 GCA_000404065.3 Pinus taeda | reverse complement strand
CGCTCCACCTTGGTTCATTCATTCCATAACTAAGGGAGCTAACTCCATGATATGAGGTGCTTATCCCATTGAAGGAGGAACTTATCCCTTCAATGGTGGACCTGCAACTTCCTCCATTTGCACTATAAATTCAGCCATTGGGCTGGTTGTAGGGAGATTGAAAGCTGAAGATTCTTGAGGGTAAATGCTGCTGGAAATTAGACTTCCTTTTTGAGCTTGTGAGAGGAGAGATCACATACCTTTCATTTCATTTGGGAAGTGAGTGAGGCTTGTCAAAGTAGAGGAGACTCCTGCTAGACCCTGGAAAGAGCTTGTGCAACATCAAGGCAAAGGTTGTAAGGTTCTTTTATTCATAAAGTTAATACGATCAAGTTTGTTTTTCTCAATGAACTGTCTTTAATGGTTTATTTTATGAGCTCCTTGATCTTCATAATGAAAATGTTTTATTATAGTATCTATGCAAGTGTTCTTTGATGTGTGTTTGTTTGTGTATGTAGGTTATTAAAAGGGAATTTCTTGAAGCTGTTGAAACAAAGCTGCCACAAACAAGCGTTGGACCGAGGTAGGGTCTATTACACCTCTTAGTTTTCATTTATGAATCGAAACATGTTTAGAGAAAAGTAGATTTACTCGTGCTGCTTGTTGCTAGATATCATTCGATACTAGGGAGATCGGTCTTGTCTGCAAGAATAATTTATCCGGCCAACAACTACGTTCTTGGAGACATGCATGAAGTTGCTGCATGACAACAAGGTTGCAAAGGGGCTGCAAGAACTCATAACTAGATGTGTTGGGACTGCGCCAGGAGAACCGCGCGTAGTCCGGAAGCTTGGGAAGCACACAACATGAATAGGAAGGGAGATGAGATTGACCACGTAGATCAGGGAATATGAGATGGATCAAGTGATTTTGGATCTAGCATCGGACATGAACATCCTACCAAAGCAAACATGGGAGCACATGGGTAGGCCTACACTGCAATGGTCTCCTATCCAACTGTGAATAGTGAACCAACAAAAGATCCTACCTATGGGGAGATTGCAGGGAATCATAGTAGACATCAAAGGAGCGAGCGCGCTAGCAGATTTCGAAGTGATAGAGATTGTGGATGACAGCAATCCCTATCCCACGTTACTGGGAATAGATTGGGCCATTGACATGAATGGAGAAATAAATATAAATAAGCGCAAGATGATCTTTGAGAAAAAGTCACTGCGTGTAGTGGTACATTTAGACCCTGCAGAAGGATCACACTACATAGAACCAGTGCACGACAGTGATAACGAAAATGATCTAGTCTGCATCTACAAGATAACCGCGCAAGAGAAAGATTGGGTAAATCCAACCGAGGGTGACCGAATCTCTTGGGAACTCAAAAGCTCCTGCACCTTAGATTCTAATGAGGAGATAGAACAATGGAAGAACCAGTTACGCGAGGTAACCACGCTCAACTGTAACATGATGACAAGGTCACTTCGCTGCATAGCAACAGAGGTAAGAGACTTGCCTACATATGATGGGTTGGGCGAGGTGGATGATTTCTTGAACAAATTTGAAAAACAAGTGTCGTAACAACAGCGTTTAGGCGCTCAGAAATAGGTACTATGCGCTATGCCAGCAAGGTGGTGGGGTATGCACCAGAAGAGTTTTGAGGACAGCATGACTGTCAAAGGATGATGCGCTTATGATTTGGGAAGCCTTAGATTTGATTGAAAGACAAGTATGATGGACAGGATGATCCACGTATGCACCTCACAAAATGGATGAATTTCTAGGGGGAAGAGCCACAACCTGAGTGGGTGCACCTGTTCTATCACACCCTTGATATTATACCCATGAGTTGGTATATAGAGATGGAGCTTCACCATGGCACAAATGAATGGGATGCCATACGTGAAGGATTCTTGTTAACCTTCATGTTTGAGGATCGTTGGTGGGATATTGTTGATGATCACTACAAGTAGTAAAAGCAGATATCTTTAAAATACCCAAGGAGCCAATGGAAGTGCTTCAGCCTGAATGGGCGGCCAGGCTAAGCTACGCGCTAGAGTGTTATAATGTAAACATTGAAGAAGATGACGAAGATCCACGCAAAGTTAACATTCTAGAAACTGAAGGCTATCGTGAGGTTCAAGGGCCATTGATTGAAGACCCTAAAATTACCGTGTTAGTAAAAACAAAGTAGGTAAACATTGGTACAGAGTCTGAACTAAAGTATGAAATGCTCGGTGACTACTGGGATGATACCACGGTGGATAAGGTCGCTGAGTTACTCCGCGAGTACCAAGACTTATTCCCAACCAAGATCACAGACTTAAAGGGGATCATTGGTGATTTATGGATGATGAAGATCACCCTAAAACCTGACATGAAGCTGGTTAAGCAGAGGCCTTACCACTTGAATCCAAAGTACAAGGAAAAGGTCCGCATAGAACTAGACAAAATGCTCACAGCGGGAATCATTGAGCCAATGGAAGAATCTGATTAGGTAAGCCCTATGGTAGTACAGGAGAATAAGCAGAAGGGTGAGATAAGAATATGCATGGACCTCAGGAAATTGAATGACGCTTGTGTGCATGACCCATTCCCGACTCTGTTAACAGACGAAGTATTGGAAAATGTCGGCAGGCAAGAAGCATATTCATTTACTGATGGGTTCTTAAGGTACCACCAGATAAAAATTGCACCAAAAGATAGGAGCAAGACCACCTTCGCGACTGAGTGGGGCTGCTTTCAATACATCGTTATCCCGTTTGGGTTAAAGAACGCACCAGCCATATTTTCACGCATAGTTGTTGCAGCATTCAAAGAGTATATCCACAAATTCCTAGAGGTCTATCTCGATGATTGGACTATATTTGGATTTCTTAAGCACCATGTAACGAGCTTACACTTGATGCTGGATACTTGTTGATGACACCAAATTGCGTTGAACCTCAAAAAGTGTATGTTCCTTGTTCCCTTTGGGAATCTGTTGGGACATGTGGTCTGCAAACAGGGACTAATGGTAGACCCCGTGAAGATTGCAGTAATTCTGAATTTGGAAGCACTGCGAAGTGTTAAATAGTTGCGGGCTACCTTGGGATGTACGGGGTGCTACAGGAAGTTTAGAAAAAGCTATGCCCAGATCACCGCACCAATGGAGAAACTATTGAAAAAGGATGTCATATTCTGCTAGAATGATGATTACATGAAGAGCCTGGATGTACTAAATGAGAAACTGACCTCTGTCCCAATTCTAGTGTTCCTGAAATGGGATGTGGAGTTTCACGTCCATGTGGATGCATCATTTATAGTGCTAGGAGTGGTGCTCACACAAGAAGGCGAAGAGGGGCTGTACCACCCTATCGCGTTTGCAATTCACAGGTTGTCCAAAGCCGAAAAAGATTATTCCACAACCGAATGCAAGGCGTTGGCTATGGTGTACGCACTCCAAAAATATCGGCACTATTTGTTAGGAGGACATTTCAAGATGTATACAGACCATTCCGCATTGAAATACTTGGTCAATAAGCCTGTGTTGGGGGGGCGCATATCCAGGTGGCTCTTATTGTTCCAAGAGTATGACTTTGAGGTTGTGGTAAAGCCTAGATGCCTGAACATAGAACCGGATCACTTGTCGTGCATTGAGACGGGCGAGGAACCTACTAGTTTGGAGGAAGGATTAACTAACGCATAGCTTTTTACTGTGCGCGTCATGGACAGACATTTTGAAGATATAACCCACTTTCTGACAATAGGGACTACACTGAAGGAATACTCTATCCAGCAAAAGAAGGAACTAGTGGTGCGTGCGGCTGTCTTTTCTATCATCACGGGGCACCTGTACAAAATGGGGAATGATGAGATACTACGAAGGTATGTACCTGAATTTGAACGAAGTCAGATCCTCACAGAAGCGCATAGTGGTGCTGCAGGAGGACACTATGCAGGATGCACAACCATACAAAATATTCTCTGCATAAGGTTGTGGTGGCCAACCCTTCACCAGGATTCAAAAGCACGTTGTAAGGCTTGTGATATATGCCAAAGGACAGGTAAACCATCGCGTAGGGATGAGATGCCTTTGAATCCACAAATGATCCTATAGCCCTTCAAAAAATAGACAATTAACCTTGTAGGACCTGTCAAACCTCAGGGAAAAACAGGCATGCGATACATTATCACCGCAACAGAGTACCTAACATGTTGGGCAGAAGCGCAGCCGGTCAAAGACTGCATGGCCACCACGGCTGCGAAGTTTTTGTTTGAACACGTGTTGACTCGATTTGGTTGTCCGAAAATCTTAATGAGTGATCATGGTACACATTTCCTGAATGAAACCATCAATGCGCTTACAAAAGAGTTCCAAGTGTATCATCAAAAAATCACACCGTATCACCCACAAGCCAATGGGACAGTAGAAGCATTCAACAAAATACTAGAGACTATGCTAACCAAAGTATGCAATGTGCAGCGGAGCGATTGGGACCTGTGCGTGCCTGTAGTACTATGGGCTTCTGGACAACATGCAAGAAACTAATGGGACAGAAACCTTTCCGGTTAGTTTATGGTGTGGAGGTTGTCATGCCAATGGAGTATATTGTCCCTAGTCTATGAATAGCAGTGCTCATAGGTATGATGAACCGTGAAGCCCTAGAAGAAATACTTGCGCAGCTAGAAGAACTCGAGGAGGAATGGTTCTTGGTTGGATTTCATCAACAGGTGCAAAAGTAGCGTGAGAAGGCCTCGCACGATCACCAAATTAAGTTGTGCACCTTTAAGGTAAATGATTTAGTATTGTTGTATGACAATAAGTTTGATAAATTCCTAGGAAAGTTCAGAATGCATTGGCTAGGACCATACATTGTTAGGTCACAAATGGAGGTGCAATATAGCTAGTCAAACTAAATGGAGAGCCTTTCCCAAGCAAAGTGAATGGCGGTTGCTTAAAGCCCTACACGGGTGGCCCGGCTATCTAACTAACCATCTGAAGCACAGTCTTCATGCTCCAAGGATCTGGACAAAGGCACAGGACTATAAACAAATGCAAGGGATACCGACACAAATGTAGAGAAGCACTCTCGACAAGGAGATTTCAGAACAGCATATGTAGCAGATCCAACAAGCAACAGCTCAGTGTGTTGTTGACCTTGCTGCAGTTCTAGAACAGTTGGAGGAACTTCGTGCAAAGATCGTCGCGATGACAGAGTGACTCGAGGGCGAGTCACGATGTTTGTGTTGGGGGCCTGTTGGGCATGGAATCCTCCCAAGGCATGTTTTGGGGCTTAAAGCCCAAGTTTTGATCGAATCTTGTTGTAAAGCTCCGCAAATTGTGGGCGCAGGGCACGAAAGTATGATAGAGTCACAGGGTTGTCCACCCTAGTTTTGTAATGTAATGTTGGCTAGATAGACCTACCCATATTCCGTGGACCATGGGATTATATAAATAGGGCAAGGCTCTAAGTGTAAAAGAAGACAAACAAATAATGAAGGAAGAATGAAAATTCTAAGTGGTGGAGTCAAAGTGTAGAGTGTGTCTGTGGGTCGTAGAGTAGGAGAAGGCTCTGCAGCTGAGTGCACAAAGGCCTAGTAATCCTCAGCTGAGTGCATAGACCCTTGTAGCTGAGTGCACAGGGTGAGTCGAGTCCGTAACCAGGGAAAGAATCAATAAAGAGAATTTTTTCTATAATTATGTGTATTTGTTCTTAGGTTAATGCATCATTGATATAATTTGCAAATATATTGTTTATTTACTACGCACACCTGTATGAAGGTCCTATGTTGTTAAGTATAACTTAAAGAACTCAAGTAGGAAAAGATAATTAACTAATATTGGAATATAAGCAAGGTTTTAGGTAATAACACAGAGCACGATGCATAGCCCCTGGGTAGGGTTACGTGAACAGATTATATCAGGCCGCGAGGAATGGGAAAGTGCACGAAGAAAACTGCACGCAGGGACAAATCATGGACCAGGTGAACTCATCAGACATCTCCAAGGTGTGGAAACCTGGTTATAGCACCCTCCCATACTACTTCAGGTGAGACCTTACTCCGCGCTCCGCAGACTATTGCCGAAAGGGCCAGTAGTACCAATATTTGTTTGGCTAATTAACTCCGAACCTGGGTCAGACCCTAACAAGCCAACAGAAAGGATTCATTTTTCATGTAGAGAAGCCTAAAGCCAGCTTGATCATATCAGAAAAAGAGACTCCACCAATGATCATTGATCTTGGAGATCTGGAAGTATCTACATCATCAGGAGTTAGTACATCAACCACTCCTCCCACAGTTAGTGCGTCAACTACTCCTCTTGCAATTTCACCTTCTAGAGAGCCTCTAGAAATTATTCAGTCAACAGGAACCAACACTTCGGATGATTCAAACATATTTTCAAGGTTCCCAGAAATTAAGCAGAAAAATGAGACTTTAAATTCCAATGTGTACATTCAGTTCTGGAAGCAAACTTCCACTTCCCAACATAGGCTCCTTTCTACTTTTGACAGTGAGAAGGGAAAAATGCAAATGGATTTCTTACAAGCCCATATTCCATTTCCTAAATCACCATCTAATTACAAGAAAACTGTGTTTTCATTTGACACTAGTCAAATCCATCTAATTGACCAAATGGACATGCATAGACAAGCTGGTGAGATGTTGTTTTCTACTATGACAACCACAGCCATGTCTCTTTATAAACTCAGGACTTCTCTATCAAATGTTCGGTCCCAACTTAAGTTAGAAAATATCTCCACTCTAGCTAAAGACAATAGAATAAAATCAGTAGAGGATTTTGTGATTAAAGTGGGATATGATCCCAAGGATGTAAAATATGCAGAACTACTTCTAAGAAGAAATATGCAAACATTGTTGCATTGGAGAAAGAATTGAATTTTCCTTCAACTGAAGATCCCCTGACCAAGGATATGGCCAAAACTAAATAGAAAAAGGAGGATATCCTCAAGCTTATTATTGAGCAGAATATATAGTTGAAGAAGATGGAAGAACAAATTGAAGAGGTATTGAAGGAGAAGGAAATAGTGCAATTTTCCATGGTGCCCGTAGCAGCAATCCCAATAGCAGTTGCAGGTACAAAGCCTAGTTCCTCATCTATAGGCATTTAGTCTACATCAACAACAGCTAGCCCAGCCAGATTAGGACAAGAACTATCAATTCAAAAGTAGGAAAACCATAAGCTACTTCAGAAATTTCAAACTCTGGAATTGTAGAAAGTACAAAATGATATTAAGTATCTGGAAGAAATGCAGAAGGCTCGCAAATTAGAGCTTAAAATCCAAAATTTGGAGAGTGAGTCACTGATGGCAGAAACTTTGGCTCATGTCAAGGAGAGTATTTGGAAAAAAATTGATCAATCCATGACACATGTATGCCCATCCATACAAATTATTTTTGAGCAACATGAACTCATTACTAGATGCAGAGCAGTAATTGAAGAACAAAAATTAGCCTTGATGACCAAGCTAGCAGAACCCACGGATATGATCAAGATTTTAAATTCAAACAGCAGAGAGGAATTAGAAGAAATAAACATCTTTGATAGAACAGCTACCATTTTGGAGATCAAAAAGGTATTATAGAAAAAGAATTTGATCAATCAATTGGAAACTAAGTGTCAAACCCTGGAGATTTCTGTCAAGAGATTTCATTCAAAATTTAATGTTTTAAATTAGAAAGGATTGCTAGGATTAGTAGGTTTGAATGATAAGTTGATTAGATTAGATGATTATTGCAAGGATTTATATGCTATTGCAATAGACAGAGCCAAATTTGCAGGAGTGAAAGGACAGATAACAAGGAAGATTTTTCTAGAAGCCTTGGAATATGATTTAACCATCTTACATGAAATCAAGCACTTGTTTCTCACTAAGCCTAATTTAGAAAGATATACAAAGGTGGATGAAACATTCAAGAAAATGGTAAATGCAGAAATCCCAAATGAACAAAGATGGGATCATTTGTGTGAAACAATTTAGTAATTCCCCATTGTGATAGCAGGACAGCTCATCAGTGTTTTCGGGCCAGATCATCAACAAATTCCAAAAGGATAGAGCCACCTCTTCAGCAGTTTTTTGGTTCCTATTATATTGTTCTATTTTTGTAATTTTGTACTATTTTGGTATTTTATTCCAAATAGATTGTAGATTTTTTGTAACATTTTGTATAAATAACTCCTCCTTTGAGTTATTATGGGTTGAGCCATTGAACAATTTATCAGTAGATTTGTACTAAGCTAGAGCATTTTTGAGATAATAAAGATTTTGGATTTTCCTCATATGGTCTTTCTCTCAATGAGTTGTATTTCATCTTGTCTATTCATTATGTTTTCTTCATATAAATTAAGTATTTTTCAATCATTCGATTTAAAATTTAATTGAATATCAGTTTCATTTTGAATCCTCTGTGAAGTTGTAATTTAAGTAAGAGACTAATTTACAGAACTATTTGTTATTGTAAATTCCTCTTTGAATATAAATTACAATAGATCTCTGTAATAGTTTTATTATATTTTGTTGGTTAAGAAAGCACTGCTTTCTTGATTTCTTCTTATAAATGGTTAATATTCAATTTGAATATCAAATCAATTATACCTCTCCATACTCTACTTCTCCATCACATTAAAATTAAACCAACCATGTGTAGTTAAAGAACAACCTTTTATTTTATAAAAAAAATTGTATAAGTTTAAAGCATCTATTTATATATAGTTCACTGGTCATCCAATCACTCAAAATAACAAAACATTATAGATGCTTTGGCATAACTAATTGACCTTAGGTTATCTCAAAGGACAACACATCCCATGTGTGAGGATGCTTCGAGTTGTACATACACATAATGTGTATGTTCAATTTGTTGACGACCTTTATTAGGCCATCCATTTGGGGGTGGAAAGTTGTGGACTCAGTAAGTTTGGTATCCAGCATCGACCAGACACTTGACCAAAATGCACTCAGGAATCTGTTGTCCCAATCTAAAATAATGGACTATGGGATCCAAAAGTGTCCCCACACTCACTCAAAGAAGAGCTTAATAGTGGCCTCTGTTGTGATACTCTTCTTGCAGGCTTCCATAATGGCCATCTTTGAGAATCTATTAACGACCATGAAAACATAGTCATTGTCGTGCTTAGTATAAGGAAGGCCTAACATGTAATCCATGGAGATGGATTCCCAAGGTTGACTAGGAGTAGGCATAAGAGTATATAGACCTCGATTCTTGATGGTTGGTTTGGCAATGGTGCAGGAAGTGTAAGATCTAATGTACTTCCCAACATCCTCAGGAAGGTTCAACCAATAAAAATATTTCTTCAATCCTGCCATTATTTTCTCTACTCTGAAATGGCCATCGATCTGACTATAGTGTGCCTCCCAAATCATCTTGGCATGCTCGTTTGAAGGAACACAAATGTGTCTCAGGTGGAAGAATAGTGCATCATGAAGGTGAAATTTTGAAACTTACTTACCTTCCAGGAGTGTCTGGTATGTATTTCCAAATTTTGGATCCCTCTTGTAAAGATGCGGCCATCCCAAAGTCTCGTACCCATAGGAGTCGAGCCAATGATCAGCGTCATGACTGGTGGTCAGTTGAGGCAGTTTGTAACATTATTGGTGTTTTCCTTCTTGTACTTAATGTTCAAATGGAACTATTGTAGGCATGTGGGCCATTTCTGATGGTGATTGTTTTGCAACTTCCCTTATGTATGTATGAACTACAGGGGTCGGTGGTCTGTATGGATGACCATTTCCTTCCCCAAAATGTAATGCTTCCATTGATGGTAGGCCTACACAATGGAATACATTTCTTTGTCATAGGTGGGATACTTTCAGACTATGTCTGAAAGTGTCTCACTGTGGTAAACCATCAGATACCCCTGATGAGTAAGAACTACACCGATGGCATAGTCAGAGGCATCTATCTTAATCTCAAATGGTTGTTGTAGTTCTAGTAATGTAAGAACTGGTGTAGAGCATAGGCGATGCTTCAACTTGGAAAATTCATTCTCTTGGGTTTCAGACCAAAATAACTTTTCTTTCGCTCCACCCTTGGTGACTCGACTTAAAGGCTAAGTGCTATGAGATAACCCAAACATGAACCTGCGGTAGAAATTGGCAAGACCTGGAAATTTGTGGAGCTCTGTTAGAGTAATTGGGGTTGACCAATACTGAATGACTTGAATCTTGGTTGGGTCTACATGCACACCCTACTCGTCAATGATGTACCCCAGATATTGAACCTTGGTCATGCCAAAAGTTCATTTCTCCAAATTGGTACACAGCTTGTGTTGTCGCAAGGTTTGGAGAACCTATAGAATATGGTAGAGGTGATCTTCCAAACTTTGGCTAAAGTTCAAGATGTCATCTAAATACACCACCACAAATACATTGGTGAAGGGTCGCAAGATGTCATCCATCAATTTCATGAAGGTTGCAATGGATTTTGTCAACCCGAAAGGCATGACCAACCATTCGAAAAGGCCCTCCTTGGATTTGAAGGTAGTCTTCCACACATCACAAGGTTCGATATGAACCTGGTGATAACCAGACCTCAAGTCAACCTTGCTGAAATATTTTGTCCCCTTGAGCTAGTCTAGAAGGTCATCAATCTATGGTATTGAGTATCTATTCTAGACAATGATCTTGTTCAATGCCCGATAGTCAATACAAAGTCTCATAGTCTCATCCTTCTTCTATAGCCATACAATCGGGCTCCCATAGGGTGATGAGATTAGACTGATGTGCCCTTTCTGCAATAGCTCCTGAATCTGCCTCTTCATCTCATCGTTCTCCAAAACAGAGAGTTAATAGATTGGTCTATTGGGTAGTGTCACACCTAGGTTCAGATCGATGGAGTGCTAGACCTCACAATGTAGAGGTTCCCCAGTAGGTGAGGTGAAAATGTCCCTATATTCCTCCATGACCTTTTCCATCTATTGCTACTGTGCGGAGGATCCCTGTCTGAAATTTGCAGCCACAATCTTCTTCTTGCCCTGAGGGAATCATAAGGAAAGCAAATTTCATGGTCTGTGAAATTATTTGACTGCATTGCTTTATCTACGATGGTTGCAATCTATCTAACCTTCAAATGTGGGGATTCAAAGTTAACTTGTACCTTTTAGGGTGTGGTACTTCTAGAGTGACTGCCCGAAGAAGATGTGTCGCCTTTGGGTAGCTGCTAAAGGATCTGGGAAAAGTTATCCATCATCATGTTCCTCTGTTTATCGAGGACTTCTTCAAGCAAGATTTTGAAAGGATATCCTGCCCCCTCGTCTTTCTTCTCTTCTGACAATGGGAGGCTATCAGGATTTATGAGGCTCATCTTGTGAAGGTTCGGCTAGTTCAAGCCCTAACTCCTTATATCCCAACCTCGTTGGGGACATGCAAAGAAAAAAAAAAAAATAGACCGCTCTGATACCATTGATCTAAACTTAAACAATAATGCAACAAATTACAAACATAACCATGGATACAGAGATGCAGCAAAAATAACACTTCATTTCATTAATATCAAATATTGAATTATGCTTACAAAGAGGATGGAAATAAACTAGCTCGGGCAATGGTAGCTTATCTCTAAGAAGAGATGTGGCAGATACATGCCTCTAAATTGTTCTACAATGAGGCTTAAAGGCCTATTTATTATTGAAAAATAATTGAAAACCCTAAACATACAAAAATCTAACCCTAGGAGGTGAAGCGCCAAAATTGTGGGCCCGTTTGGGTAAATTGGTACATCAACTTCCTAGGGTCGGATTTTGGCATACGATCTCTATTTGGATATCTTAATACTTCATTTTGAATATCTCAAATAGGAGGCCAAAAGCAAACTACAATACCTATTTGGGGATTTTTCAGTCTCTCCGTTTTCCCTAAAAACGTCTTTTACTCCCTCAAAACGGCTCTAGAAGTTTAGGACTCAAAAAACTGCCAAAAATAGTAAGTTGTGCTACAATTAAGAAAATAAAAAAGAAATAATAGTGGGGGTACAATTGGAATAGGTTGGTGGCCACCAATATCCACTTGGATCATTCCTCCCTCCTTAGGAAGCAATGGTCCCCATTGCATGCAGAGCCTCTATGAGGTGAGGAAATTTCTGTTGAACCTAGTTCCTGATGAGCCACTTGCCCTGGTGAAGGAGTTGGCATGCTTGGACAACTCAATATATTTGGATCCTCTATTTGCATGTTCTTGATCTACGTGTCCATGATCTATTCAGTTGTGGCATGTTCCATGTTGTCTGGGTTTAGCTCTGTTGGTGTGAGTTGTTTTGCAATGTCGGATGTGTACAAAAATGGTAGAAAGTATGGTCGAAGGTGGTCTACATTGAACAGTGGGTGCAGACCAAGGAATGGTGTAATTCTTAGCTCAAAGATATTGTCCCTACAGCCTTATTGATGGTGTATGGCCCTTATTAGAGCGAGTGAAGCTTGCGGTGGGGTCCAACAAGGCGCTCCTTCTACAAATGTAGTCAATATTTATCGCCCACCTAGAACTTGTGTGGCGCCTAATGCTGATCATGGCACTACTTGTAATTAGCATTGGCTTTGTGTTTTGGAGAATTTGGTATCTACAGATAAATATTGATTCCTTAGATAAGTAGCCATATCTAGAACAACAGTTTAAAGCACTTTAGCCTTTTCCTATAGGCAATAAATCAGACAAAGAAGATGAGAAGACCTACTTGTAGTTCCGCTTTCCTCTTGTCTCCTTTGTATCGATCATGTTTCTCCTTACCATACTTAACATGCTTGAGAAGCACCTGTAAACACAAATAGAAGACAAAAAACCGATCAAATCAAAATATCTATTGAATACAAGTAAATGGAATTAGATACATTTCACACATATAAGCATCATATGACAATACAAACATATGGGAGAAAGGTTCAAATACTTTATTGAATAGAAGAAGGAATTACAACCATTGTGTCTGATTCAAAGTCATTCCTCCAGCTTGGATCCCATCCACATCACATCAAAAGCATGACAAACTTGTAGCATTACAATACTTTCTTCAAAGCCAATTCTCATAGCAACATTATCTCCTTACAATTCAACATAGTCCAGCCCCTAATCACTTATATGAGGGGTCAATTTATAGGGAGGTGAAGGAGGTTTTGTCATAAATGATGGTATTGAATGGCCTTCCATACTTAGAATTAGTTCCATGGAGGAAGGGATGAGAGGATAGGATGCATCTTAACTCATTCCTCATCCATTTTCGAGTTCATAGGAGTTGATAAGTGAGGTAACCTTCTATATGACTCCAAAAGATAAGAATATTCCCCAAACCCTATGTGAATTTTTCTCAAACTCACCCAACACAGGTGAAAGGAGGCCTAGGTGCTCTGAAGAGCACCCTGGCATGGACTCAACTGCTCTGCAACGGACCCTTACATGGGCCTACCTGCACTGGTCCCTCTAGAGGCTATTTCAAGATGTCTTCAAGTCATGAAACTATTTGGGAAGAATTCATTCAAAAGGGTGGCTTGTTTAGGGCATGTAGGAACCGAAATTAGGGTTTTATGAGCCCTAAAACACTGATCTAGATGATGGGAGTGATTTTCCCAAATGGATCTGTAACATCTGCCCCCTAAAGCATGAAGTCGAAAAAATGCCAATGTTAAATAAAATTCTTTACGATGTAATGAGGAGGTTTCAAAGTGGAAGGTGACCTGCATCAATTACAATACATATATCATGATATTTTGATGTTTACATGAATAATTGAGGGAAGGCATACCCATGCTCAGCTTATAAACTTTCATTACATGTACATAGACAGTCGTCTACAAATATAGAGCCATGATCAGAATGATCATCAATGTAAAACCATTGTACATATGCTTTAGTACTCCTGAAATCGTAGCCTGGATGGATGAAACTAGATCTGGGGTCTTCTATCTCGTTCAATTGTTCTCTCAAGTACGTTTCTAACCATGTGAATATGTGATCTGAAGTCAAACATGGGAAGACACCGTCTAATTACCAGCCAATGATGTAAGTTGTTAACAGACGCGAGAGAAATCACCGATAATGATAATGATCCTCAAGGTACTGCAGTACATTTTGCATGGTGTGAATAAATGGTTTGATGTCGAACACCATACAAAGTATTTTGGTCGAAGGCCATTGATGTCAACCTATCACCGGAAGCAAGAAACCTCAAGGTACAGGAAGGGTGTTTCTAAGTCAACTTCTTGGATAATGTGTTGATGTTGACAACAAGTGACTCATCGCAAGAGGGCCTTGATGTATCCCACATCAATGACATGAAATGAGTGTAGTGATTTTGGAGATGGAATTTGACTGATGACACAAATTTCAGGAATGTTGGTTATGAAAATGAAGGTTTATGGTATTGCAAAGGATGAATTTTGACTGGATGACTTCTCTTGAACATGTAGATGACACTAAAATGAATTGGTAGCATTTACCCAAAACAAAGTAATGGATGGTATGATAGACCAACGGTATTATAACCATCAAGCTGATAACCAAACCCAAATAGTCATGGTGATGGAGTGAAAGTGTCATGTTCAAGAGCGACCTGCTACCATAAAGTGGTTTCCCCTTTTTCCCGTTTTCCCCAGTCAGTGTTGATCAATACCTCTTTATTTTTATCAAGCTTGAGGAGGATAACATATGCTTTTTGTATAATTATGCCCTTCAGGTGAATCCATCACTATTTGATGTTTTAACGAGTCTAGCGAAGGTGAAACTCAGTATTGTCTAGATCGAAAAGTTTGTTGATATTTGATGTTTTAACGAGTTTAACAAAAAAGATAACTTGGTCCTTTTCATGTTTAAAGAGTTTGAAAAGGGATAAAAAGAAAACTCCACAAGTTATTTTTTGTAGATTAATCTCCCAAGCCCGAAAAGGCATAAAACAATACGAGAGATGTCGTTTCCAATCCGTTAACAAGCTGAAAAGGAAAAGCACTCGGCAATCTTTTCATGTTTAGAGAGTCTGAAAAGAGCTTAAAGAGGACTCCAAGGGGGTTTCTTTTTCATTTTTAACAGGGCTCGAAAAAGAGATAAAAGTATGCTTTTTGGTTAAAGGTACAATTTACAATCTAGCACGTCGAATTCTGTAAGTCAGTTGTAAAACCTGCTCAAAGCACCACCAAATGGATTAAAAATACCTGTTTCATAGGCAAAAATGGATAAATACTAATGTTTACTCGATTAATGAACATGAAATAAACATAAAACAAGTTTTTACCTTGACATTTTACCATTTGGAACATACCATTCAATTTTGTGTTCTGGGCTAGTTTTTTACCGCGAACTTCATCAGTTGATTGCGAGAGATCCTGTGGACCATTTCTCATGCCGCCTGGACTAGGTAGGAGATCTACCCCTCCTCTTTCTTTTCAGGTCATTCTTTTGTCATTTCATGCAAGTTTTAGGTTTTTTGGGGCCTCTGGGGTTTCAATTTCTTGCCTTGGGATCAACGTAGGCTTTCACATCGAAAACTGTGTTGAAGAGCACCCAGATAGAAGGTTGCCTACTCTACATTGCACGATCTCTATTCCTAGGCTACGCTAGGTGAGTTTCCCCAATTTGTTTTAGTTGTTTTCTCCAAAATTTGACCTATTTTTTGCATGGAAAGGATCCTAACTAAGCTTATGATTGTGTTTCAGGTTTTCATCAAATTAGAATGTCGATTACATGGCGAGAAAGAGAGCATGAAGAACAAGACATGGTTGCCCTAAACAATTTGGGTACAGTTGAGGCCCTCAAGAACTGTGGGTTACTCAAATACTTCAAGTTGCCTAGAATGAGGCAACAAATAGAACTATTGCAGTTCTTTGTTCATGCATGGGACCCGTCAGACATTTCACATAAGGGATAAGATGGTCCATATTACCATTGATGATATTTACTTTCAGACTGTCGAGGTGAGGTGCCCCCATCTCACTTTCTGGATTTTCCCGTGGAGGTGAATCAGTGAGAGATTACATTCAACAGTTTTGTCAGCCAGGTACACAACCTAGCAAGGATGGGAAAATAAACATCAGGGATGTAGGTGATTTGCCTTTGAGAATGATCCTCTTCACAATCGCAAAATTGACTGGTAATGTGACACTACATCTGTTGAACAGATCATATATGCAATATGCACTTGAGTGTCTAGAGCCAAAGTTATTCAACTGGTGTGATGTCGTGCTTTCTTCACTGAAAGAACAATCGACCAAGGTAAAAAGTGGTAAGACGAATAATTTTTGTTATGGTTCGATCTTAATCACTTTTACCATAGAGAGAATCCCATTGATGCAACCACAGCATGTATCACTGGGTGTAGTTGGTCCTAGAGATTCACGTACGCAGAGGTGGGTTGAATTAATGGCTTGACATGTGAGTCAATCAACAATAATTTTTTCCACTGCATTCTTTATTTGGCTCGATCGACAACATCTTGTCACTGAGGAGCATCCATACTCAGGGATGGATTTCCGTGGAGATCCAGATTTGATTCTACCAGTTGGAGCACAATGGGATGCTATAGGAAAATTGTTTGACCAAAGTATTTTTTGATTTTTTCAAGTTTCTACATGTTTTTTCATTTTTAATGTTTCCAAGACTAAACTAAAATCATTTTCATGCATGCAGATGTGGGTACTATTTGACCTGTGGGGCACCAATAGGGTGCAGGTGGGCCAGTACGGAGAAACATTGGGAGAGAAATTCTCCAGGACTTGGATTTGGCTAAGACCTTGGCAGAGTTGTAGGATCACAGAGAGGGATTAATCCTTAGTATTCTTGATGTCTAGATCGATGAGTTACCTATGAGGCTGTAGCGCCACATTATTGGTGTTCCTAGCCGCTGGATGAGGCTTTTGCGCATGATAGAATAGCCTGTGACCTGTTATCATGAGCACCACTAGATCTACTTGGGATGCTTTGGAATGCATTTTGATTTTTTTGGTTCAGATGACCAAACATGTCTTGGACACAAATTTTGTAAAAACTTTTAAAACACCTATTATTTTACTTTCATAGCTTTCTATGGTTATGTGCAATCCCATTCAACTGATGATGTGAATTGAAAATATTACTTTTATATGTGTCGCAAATGTCTATTTAACACATAATTCACTAGAGAATTAGTTAATGTGTTAAAGTTTCTGAAAATATGTTGATTGAATGTATTCAAAATACCTTTCCAAAATACGAACTCTAAGGAACATACGAAGAATTGTTTGGTTTCAAACGATATACACACTTGTAAGTTGTAATACGATGAGTTGTGAGTCCAGCCTAATGATGATTTGGTGAATGCCAAGTGAGATGGCATCAAAGAGAAGTTCAATCAATGTGTTATAATCAATTTTGTTTTTCGTCAATCGACCGATACAAATCCCTTGAAAACTCACTAACTCTCCACTTGGAGTGAAAATAGCCCATGCTGCAAAAGATAGATTTTGCGTACTGCAACTAGCACCACTGGTGTAACCAACAAATGGTTCTGGATACTCTGACATATGTAACAAATGCAAAGAATATTACTAACTAGATAAAAAACTCTAAAATACACACACTGACACACACACATGCAATGAAAGCATATATATAGTGAGTTTTACTACACTCAATTAAGAATAGTAACATTTCAGGTATAGCCCATTTTGGGGCTGTGAAAATGGAATCCCATCATAATCTACTAACTCGTAGGCACTTTTTTCCAAAACATGCTTGAAAATATAAGGACCCATCCACATTGGTTCAAATTTCCCTGCTCCAAGTTTAACTTCCTAATCGTAAAGCAAGACTAGGTCTCCTTTTGAGAAGATACGAGGCTTGACATTTCTATCATATTGCGCCTTGATTCGTTTCTTATGCACTTTGTTAGCCAATGTGGCATCACGATGGGTTTCATCCAAATGTATTAGTTCAAAGAAATGCACTTCTTCATCAGAAGTGTTGGGTAACAGGTCAACTGCAAGTTCGAGAGATGAAATTTCACATTATATCGGTAAGACTGCTTCTAAACCATACACCAACTGAAAGGGTGTGAATCCAGTTGCATTTCTCACCGAGGTTCGATGTGCCCACAAGGCATAGTACAAGATTAAATGCCAGTTTCATTTATGAACCCCTATCATTCTTTGCAACATCTGCTTCAAGAATTTGTTGATGGCCTCAACTTGTCCATTTGCTTGTGGGTAATAAGGGGTAGAACTATCATGTGACAGTCCTAACTTAGCAGTCAAATCAGCCATCATGTGGCTGTGAAAATGCGACCTGTGATCTGTAAATATGGCTTGTGGTACATCAAACCAGGCAACCACATGGTTAAAAAAGAAAAGAGCAGTTGTTTCACCATTGTTGTTTAGTGTTGGAATCGCCTCGGCCCATTTGGTAAAATAGTCAACAACGACTATAATATACCCATGCCCCCCCATCCGAGGTGGGGTTACATGTCATGAAGTCAATGCCCCATTTGGCGAATGGTCCAACAGCAATGACTGGATGCAATGGTGCAGGTGGTAATATTGTTTTTCGGTCATAAATCTAGCATGTGTGACAGCTTTTGACGGCAATAATACAATATTTGAATATAGTTGGCCATAAGTATCCTGCACGAAGAATTCTCTGTGCGGTAGCATATCAGATAAGTGTCCACCACAGGCACCTGAATGGCAATCATTCAATGCTTTCTTGGCTTCCTCATGTGTGAGGCACCTCCATAAAATTGTACCGATACTGCGATGTTAAAGAGTGTCGCTAATGATCATATAATATTTGGCTCGATATCGAATACGTTGTTGTTGCCAGCGAGAGGTATTAGGCCATAAAGTTTGGGTCTGAGATATATTAGTATATCTCCATACCATGGGTCAGATGACGATATGAGAAATAGAGACTCATCAAAAATCGATGGTTCAGATGTTGAATCAATGAAGGTCGAGGGAAGGTCACAAAGTAGCTCGACGAAAATGAGAGATTTCTTTTATTTGGACTTGATGAATTCCAAATCAAACTCCTGCAAAATGACTATCCATTTTGAGTATTTCCCCCCAGCAATTGACGTGACAAAATGTATGTCATAGGGCTGCAATCCAAAATTACAATGGTCTTCTAGAGCAGGATGTAATGGTGAAATCTGTTAACAGCTAGCACAACGACCAAAGCTAGTTTCTCGACATAAGAGTACTTACTTTCTGTATCATTGAGATTGTGACTCAAATAATAAATCGGGTGTTCAATCCCATTTTCCTCTTGGACTAAAACCATGCCAATGGTTATATCTACAGTGGCGAGATACAGGTAATAGTCGTTTTGATAATTCAAAGAATACGTTAATGGTGCTTTAATCAAGGTACCTTTAAGAGCATCAAAGGAAGCTTGCGCAACCTAATCCCAATGGAAGGGTATCCCCTTTTTCAAAAGATGTGTAAAACCTTTAGCCATCTCAGTGTAATTGGGAATGAACCTCCTCAGAAAGTTAGCCTTCCCTTGGAGTCTTTGTAACTGTAAAAATATTTGAAGGTGGAGACAAATCAAGAATCACCTGAACCTTTAACGGATTGAGTTGAATTCCATATTTAGACACTACAAATCCAAGCAATCGACTAGAACCAACACAAAACACACATTTGAGAAGATTGAGTCTGTTAGCACCTAAATCTGCCTTAGGCTGAAAGAAGGCAAAATTCAGGGTAACCACAAACCACGCTCAGTCTAGTAGCTAGCCCTACCAGAACAGGAGAGGGCTCTCTCCAGGTCACACTCAGTAAAAATACACAATAAAGTCTGAGATGACTCAAAATGAAATATTGATTTTAGGCTACGTAAATAATTATGGAAACAAGAGGCAATTTTTGATAAATGATTGAGTTTCTGGGATGTATGGGACCCACGAACAGCATGAGTAGAGAATTTAACACAAAGGCACAGATTACTTCGTAAGGCAAGATAGGCGGAAAGTCTAGCAATTAAATTTGAAATAATGTAAAATGGAAAGATTGTTTAGGAGGGTGAAAAGGGAATAAATACATGAATCCTTTTCAACAGAAGAAGAACACAGAACATGAAACTTTTCCAAAGGTAGAGCAATAAACATGAATTCTAGCTTTTCTTACTTAGAAAATTTCACTGGAAATGAATATGAATGAACTGTGGAACATAACGAAATACATATGAAACAAAAAAAGAATACATTTGCTACACTCACACCACATGAATTTCATGAAACAGAGCCACTGCCTTTCATTAATTCTCTGTCAAAATATACAATGAGTAACTAAGTTTCTCTCCCACAGTCTCCCAGAAATTACAACCAACACTTTACAAATGGTTGTTCATACAATAAATAGACTTTTCCATTAGGAAATGGAATGACCCAAAGTTGGGGAGTTTTTTAAATCATTACAAACTGGAAATGGAAAGCCAACCATTAGTGACAGGTGCAGCGTTACAAAAATAACAAAACTGTAGCGTAGATTGGTGGGTGACTGCTCGCCTTCCTTTTGCCACTTGGATAGAAGCCAACCTTTAGTGAAAATACTTTTTAAAATTTTCCTTAGGTGCCGGTAAAAATGTAGTGTAAATGAGAGGGCCCACTTGGAGAAATCACGAATCGAAATTTCGCGGAGCGGAAGTGATTTTGGCCTTTGGGTCTTTGTGCGTCGCGCCCAAAACTGTATATGTTGCGCCAATTTGGAGGTGATTTTGAGGTACTTTCTGAAGTCCAAATTGTTCCCAAGTGTGCTTGTTAGAAATCCTTTCCTGTCTACTTTCCAACCCAAGTGGAATTTCTGAATTTGGTGCTCATTTTCCCCTCCAAAACTTCAATCTCCCAATACTGCTTCCTGTGTGTCAAAATAGGGGTAGAGAGGTCATTATTTGAGTGTTTTTGACCTCCTGCAGACTCAAAACTTTCCCAAACTTCTTGGCCATGCACCAGCAGTCATGATTTTTCATGTTGAATCCAAAAATATAAACCTTTCGTGATTTGGAGCTCCCTATCATAAACGTCGCGCTAGTGGCGTAGCGCACAGGGAGAAAAACCCTGTTTTTTGTACAAAAATTTGCCAAAATGCAAAAAATGCTCTAAATTTCTTGAAATTTGGGCTGGAGATTCTCTGTGAAGTTTCATGCTAGGCCAAAGAGATTTCGACCAAGATTCAGAGTCGATCTTGCTCTTTTTGCCTCTTTTGTCTTTTGTTGCCTTCCTCAATTTCGCCTTCAAATTCCTTATCCGAGCCTTGGAACTCATATTGCATGCCCTGTAATGATAACCCATATGCCTCAATAATGCTTTGTCCTTATCACCTTTTCCAACAGCTTTCTCTAAGTGGATGTTGATCCTCTTGAGCCAAATCTCTCGATCAGCCTCTATCTCCTGTTGAATGGGTGTCCTCTCATTTAGGCTTCGTTGGGCAGCCTGCTGGTCTTCGCGGGTGTTTTTCCACCTCTATGAGGCCTCCTGGGTGCATTTACCTCTATTTCTAAATCACTTTGTGTCTCTTCTTCATGATCATATGACGGATTAGATGTCATGTCTGCTGGTGGACAAACTGTCTTGGACAAATAGGTGTTGATCTATCACACTGTCTTGTAATGCCTTTGATGATGTGCTTGACCTTTGTTACCAAGAGAAAATAATGACATGAGGGATAGTAAGGGAAGGGAAAAATAGTTAGGGATTAGGGACTATTGGGAGAGATTTGTTTGGGAAATATAGGATGGTTGTGAGGGGTTTTATGTGTGGGATAGGGTTTAGGGTTTCACCTTTGAAAGTTTTGGGAAAGGGAATTTAGGATAGGGTTTAGTAACTTTAGGGGATGTGGAACAATGGAGTCAAGGAAAAAAGGGGTTTAAGGACAAGAGAGATAATGGAAAAGAGTGACCTTGGTGGCAAACAAGTTTTGAAACCCTAGGCAGCAGTTTACATGTGAGGAATTCAAAATGAAAGGGTTGAATTTTTGTTTCAATCATTAGCATCCATAAACCACGATACCCTAGCACAAACTTGGATGAAACACCAAAATGGAGGCTTTACCTACTTTTGGAATGAATAATTTTCAATTTGGAGGAAGATTTCAGTGAATTTCAAACCTTTTAGCCCAATGCGTCGCGCCTCCCATGTGCGCCGCACCAGTGTAAATTTACACTGGAAAATTTCTCCCAGTGCGCCGCACCTTTTTGAAGGAGCCTTTTGGATGCCTTCCTAGTGTCCAACTTGGGTACACGATAGCTCATTGGAAATGAATTTGAGTCTAATTTCTAACCCAGCCAGAATTTTTCAATTTGGAGTTCATTTTCCCTGCCAAAAATCAAATCTCCCAAGACTAGTCAAAATGTGCCCAATGAGGCTGCCTCAAGGAAAAGTGCTATTGCAGTCAACTTTTGAAGGTGTTCCTCAACTCTAAATTGAGCTCATGATAGCTCATTGGAAATATCTTTATGTCTACCTATCATTTTACTCATCAAGCAAGTCATTTGGCTAACCAAGCTAGGAGAAAACTTGATTTTCCCAAGGTCACTTTAGAGGTGCATCAATTCTCCTGAGGCAATTGTATTTTTGACATTTCTCTAAAACCATGACACCTGTGTAAAAATTGAAGGAGTTTTTTCTTCCTTGGCCTATTTTGGACAAAAACCTCTCTCATGTTTCCAAAATTCATCTTTTCTTGCTCAGAAACATCATTTGAGTGAATTATTGAACCTTCCTCTAGCCTGCAAGTATCTTTGAAGCACTTTGAGAACAACAATTTGCAAACCCTAGACCTACTAACTCTTTGCTGACCAAGAGATTAGAACAGAACTATAAATGGCCTTTAAAATGATTTGAAAAACATACCTAAACCATCAGGATAAGGCATGAGGGGAAATGACTAACAAGACCCTTCCGTCAGATTATGGCATGCCCTTAGCGGAATGCAGCTGAGTGAATGGAGTGAGACTCATAAAAATGAAATGCAGAAAGAGTTTTGATCTCTGACGGAGGACTAACAAGACTGACTCTAACATTGGCTCTAATAGGGATGGTAGCTCTAGCTCCTTGGAGGTGCCAAGAACTACAGATCTTTGGGAGAGCAAACAGTGCCTTCGTCCATTGGGCTATGGAGTCAAAACACGAAAACTGACATTATGCAGACGGACTCTGACTAAAGATTCAAACTGAAAACCATAATAAAATTGGACATGAATAAATCCTAACTAACAAACTGGAAATATGCTCATATTTGAGCTTATTCAGCAAACCTACCCTAATTACTCTTTCCACCACCCGGTCAAGTGAGATGGAACAGCCAATGCAACCAAGTAAGAATTATGGCTGATATTTGATTTCTTCCCAAATGTTGTCTGATGCATAGGAAAAGGGAAGAATCGAAAGGCAACTCCCATGGAAACTTGGAATAAAGTTCACTACTGACAAACTTGCAAAGCATGAATTGGCTAGATGACTTCAAGAATATTGCAAAAGGATCTTCATAAGCATCGCCATTGATTTCCATTAACACATTACTTCTCTGGTCCAAGTAATCTTCATAGCTAGATATTAAAATTTTCCTCACATCTGCACTATCTTTCTCTGTTGATTGCAGCAAGCGGTCAAAAGGATCCTGAATTTCGTGAAGAACCAAACTTTGTTGTTGATTCCAAACAGAACCAAAGCCTCCTTTATCAATCTCCTCATATGACTGCAAACTTTGGTATGGGCTATGAAATGAACAATCTGTTAAGCAAGACAATGAAGGTGACCCTTGAAACAGATGATTATCAACATTCTCTTTTATCGCATGGTTAGCTGATGAGGAAGAACTTTTACAGCAAACAAAATCTAACACATGAGAAAAAGGATCATCAAAAACTTGAGGAGACTGTTGCGATGTATCTATTGAAACTGTATGACATCCTATTAGCTGTTCATATTTTTCTTTAGAGATATTACGAAGATTCTACCTTATAAACTGAAATGCTTCGTAATAACAGGGTACAGAATCCTCTTGCATCATTAAATCATGTATTTTGGCTACCTCTCCTTCATCTGTAATCTGACCTTGAATTGTGTTTGGTGGCTGCAAATCTGGTTCGGTATCCAAAATGATTTCATCAATCATTTCAGGGGAAGATTTTTTATTAACGACCTGCTCAAAAATTTCGCCATCTGTCTCATCCTCAACATTAAAACTGAGAGATTGTTGATTTCCTACAAACTTTTCATTTGAATATTTACTATGCAATTTGCCCCGCAAAAACTGAAATGATTCAAAACAGAAAGGTAAGGAATCTTCTTGTATCGTTTGATCATATATGCCAGCTTCTATGTCTTCATGTGCACCCTGACTATTAATGGCATTTGGGGGTTGGAACTCTGAATATAAGGAGTCTGGAACAAAGTTTTCATCGCCCTCAAGAGGATCCAAATCAAGATTTGTCGATAGTTGATGTCTGATTGCATGGAAATTATCTCTGATGAACTGACATGAATCAAAGCAAAAAAGGCAAAGATCCATCACTTACTTCAAAATCTGTTGCACTTTCCTCATCATTTCCATAGATGATATGCATCAGTTGATCACTGTACTCAAGTTGTTGTAAGTGAACTTCCTCATCCCACAAACTAGCTGCTGATTTGTCTGCAAGATTAGCTTATGTTTGGAGAGCATAATCATCATCATCATACTGATCAAACTGAGGCAAATCATCAGTATAAAACACATCATCAAGCATACATGTCATATCAACAGGTCTTTCTTCTCCAAGATGATCTACAAAACAATCCTTATGACTACTGAGATAAGAAACATGATGTTTTGAATCAGCCGCTTGTTCATGAACGTCATTTTCATCTTTTGCAGTCATTTTCCTCACCATATCTTCTACTGCACTCACCAGAATGTCAAGCTTTTCTGCTGAAGGTGTAGTTTTCTCTGGATCCACGTTTTTCATCTCTTCTTCTTTCAACCTTGCTATTCTGATCAGCAAATGAGCCTCTACATTTACTGCATTGTTTTGCATCTCTTCAAGTGTTGTGACATTCTTTTCTCTCAGCTGAAACTCCATTTCCGAATCAAAGGCACTGGGGTAGTGCAAGAGAGCAGATCCAAGAGGGGGTCTTATATCATCCAGAATTGAATAATAAACTTGATTAAATCTGGCTGAAAACTGTTGTACTGTCCCCCCTGGCAGACTTTTCAGCTGATTATACTCTTCTACGATAAGGAAAAGGTTCTGCCTGATCCTCCACCTGTCGAGAAAAACTTTGGTGAACTGTTGTAAATCTGTGATGCTCGCATCAGGTAGGTCTTTGAACCAACTCTTGACTTCCTTGCAAAGAAAGAACAAAAAGCCTTATACTAACATCTTCTTCATCAATTTCAAAAAGGTCTAGAAAAGTCTCAACATTCTGCACATGTTGCTCAACATTGACATTCTTACATTCACTGTCAAATCTTGGCAAGTATAGATCATAGTTTTTGGGAAAGCATGAAGAACAGAAGGTAAAACAAGAGGTTTATACCTATCTGAGATTATAACAGCTGTAGGAATATATACAAGAGCTATGGGATCAGTTTTGTTTTCTTTAGGCTCATCACTTTGCAGAGAATCATCATAAGTTGTAGGAAAAGTAAGGAGGCCAGGATCAAAGGGAAACTTAGTATTTACGCTTTTTGAACGGGTCAATTGAAGATTTTGATCACCTTTATCATACAACAAGTTCTGAAAAACTTTTAGGGAAGCTTCAAGAACAACGAAGAAGTAATTTACAAGAAAGCAGAGTAGAACCTGAATACCATTCCACTTTGGATACCCAAACCTTGTGTAAGATCCTTCCATTTTCGCAGAGAAAGAGTTTGTCCTCTAGTGGAGTCTTTACTGGAGTCGCCCAGTGAATGATTTCAGCCTTCTTATGCCTGATCGTTGTCCACCATCAACAATCAGCTCTGAACTTGAGATATGTACTGGGGAAAGACAATCTACAAGCAAACCATTTTGTCCCCAGCAGAGTCACCACTATGTTAGCACCTAAATATACCTTAGGCTAAAAGAAGGAAAAATTTAGGGTAACCACAAACCATGCTCAGTCTGATAGCTAGCCCTACCAGAACAGGAGAGGGCTCTCTCGGAGTCACACTCATTAAAAATACACAATAAATTCTGAGATGACTCAAAATGAAATATTGATTTTAGGATAGGTAAATAACTATGGAAACAAGAGGCAATTTTTGATAAATAACTGAGTTTCTAGGATGTATGGGACCCACGAACAGCATGAGTAGAGAATTTAACACAAAGGCACAGATTACTTCGTGAGGCAAGATAGGTGGAAAGTCTAGCAATTAAATTTGAAATAATGCGAAATGGAAAGATTGTTTAGGAGGGTGAAAAGGGCATAAATACATGAATCATTTTCAACAGAAGAAGAACCCAGAACGTGAAACTTTCCCAAAGGCAGAGCAATAAACATGAATTCTACCTTTTCTTACTTAGAAAATTTCACTGAAAATGAATATGAATGAACTGTGGAACATAACGAAATACATATGAAACAGAAAGAGAATGCATTTTCTACACTCACACCACATGAATCTCATGAAATAGAGCCGTTGTCTTTCATTAATTCTCTGTCAAAATATACAATGAGTAACTGAGTTTCTCTCCCACAATCTCCCAAAAATTACAACCGACCCTTTGCAAATGGTTGTTCATACAATAAATAGACTTTGCCATCAGGAAATGGAACGACCCAAAGTTGGGGATTTTTTTAAATCATTACAAACTGGAAATGGAAAGCCAATCATTAGTGACAGGTGCAGCATTACAAAAATGACAAAACTGTAGCGTAGATTGGTGGGTGACTGCTCACCTTCCTTTTCCCACTTGGATAGAAGCCAACCTTTAGTGAAAATACTTTTTAAACTTTGCCTTAGGTGCCAGGAAAAATGTAGTGTAAATGAGCGGGCCCACTTAGAGAAATCGCGAAAACTATATGCATCGCGCCACTTTGGAGGCGATTTTGAGGTACTTGCTAAAGTTGAAATTGTGCCCAAGTGTGCTTGTTAGAAAGCCTTTCCTGTCTACTTTCCAACCCAAGTAGAATTTCTAAATTTAATGCTCATTTGCCCCTCCAAAACTTCAATCTCCCAAGACTACTTCCTGTGTGTCAAAATAGCGACAGAGAGGTCATTTTTTTAGTGTTCTTAACCTCCAAGGGACTCAAAACTTGCCCAAACTTCTTGGCCATGCACCAGTAGTCATGATTTTTCATGCCGAATCCAAAAATATAAACCTTTCGTGATTTGGAGCTCCCTATCATAAGCGCTGCGCCACTGGAGAAAAACCCTGTTTTTTGTACAAAAATTTGCCAAAATGCAAAACATGCTCCAAATTTTTTGAAATTTTCATTGGAGCTTCTCTATGAAGTGTCATGCTGAGCCAAAGAGGTTTCGGCCAAGATTCGGAGCCGATCTTGCTCTTTTTTCCTCTTTTGTCTTTTGTTGCCTTCCTCAATTTCGCCTTCAAATTCCTTATCCGAGCCTTGGAACTCATATTGCGTGCCCTGTAATGATAAACCATATGCCTCAATAATGCTTTGTCCTTGTCACTTTTGCCAACAGCTTTCTCTAAGTGGATGTTGATCCTCTTGAGCCAAATCTCTCGATCAGCCTCTATCTCCTGCTGAATGGGTGTCCTCTCATTTAGGGTTCGTTGAGCAGCCTGTTGGTCTTAACGGATGTTTTTCCACCTCTATGAGGCCTCCTGGGTGCATGTACCTCTGTTGGAAAATCACTGTGTGTCTCTTCTTCATGATCATATGACGGATCAGATGTCATGTCTGCTGGTGAACAAATTTTCTTGGAAAAATAGGTGTTAATATGTCACATTGTCTTGTAATTCCTTTGATGATGTGCTTGACCTTTGTCACCAAGAGAAAATAATGACATGAGGGACAGTAAGGGAAGGGAAAAATAGTGAGAGATTAGGGACTATTGGGAGAGATTTGTTTGGGAAATATAGGGGGGTTGTGAGGGGTTTTATGTGTGGGATAAAGTTTAGGGTTTCACCTTTGAAAGTTTTGGGAAAGGGAATTTAGGATAGGTTTTAGTAACTTTAGGGGATGGGGAACAATGGAGTCAAGGAACAAAGGGGTTTAAGGACAAGAGAGATAATGGAAAAGAGTAACCTTGGTGGCGAACAAGTTTTGAAACCCTAGGCAGCAGTTTACATGTGAGGAATTCAAAATGAAAGGGTTGAATTTTTGTTTCAATCATTAGAATCCATAAACCACCATACCCTAGCACAAACTTGGATGAAACACCAAAATGGAGGCTTTACTTTCTTGTGGAATGAAGAATTTTCAATTTGGAGGAAGATTTCAATGAATTTCAGGCCTTTTAGCCCAGTGCGCCACGCCTTTTTGCAAGAGCCTTTTGGAGGCCTTCCCAGTGTCCAAACAAGGTAAAGGATAGCTCGTTGGAAAGGTACTTGAGTCTACTTTCCAACCCAACCATAATGTTTCAATTTGGAGTTTATTTTTCCTATAAAAAATCAAATCTTCTAAGACTGGTCAAAATGTGCCCAATGAGGCTGCCTCAAGGCAAAGTGCTGTTGCAATCAACTTTTGAAGGTGTTCCTCAACTCCAAATTGAGCTCATGTTAGCTCATTGTAAATATATTTGTGTCTAGTTATCATTTTATGCATCAATAAAGTCATTTAACTAACCAAGCTAGGAGAAAACTTGATTTTACCAAGGTCACTTTAGAGGTGCATCAATTCTCCCGAGGCAATTGTATTTTTGACATTTCTCTAAAACCATGACACCTGTGTAAAAATTGAAGGAGTTTTTTCTTCCTTGGCCTATTTCAGACAAAAACCTCTCTCATATTTTCAAAATTCATCTTTTCGTGCTCAGAAACATCATTTGAGTGAATTATTAAACCTTCCTCTGGCCTGCAAGTATCTCTGGAGCACTTTGAGAACAACAATTTGCAAACCCTAAACCTACTAACTCTTTGCTGACCAAGAGATTAGAACAGAACTGTAAATGACCTTTAAAATGATTTTACAAATAGACCTAAACCAACAGGATAAAGCATGAGGGGAAATGACTGAAAAGACCCTTCCATCAAATTATGGCATGCCCCTAGCAGAATGCAGTTGAGTGAATGGAGCGAGACTCCTAAAAATGAAATGCAGAAAGAGCTTTGATCTCTAACGGAGGACTGACAAGACCAACTCTAACAGATTCGTATCTTGTAGTGTCGGCACCGTAAAAATATTGCTCTCAAATGTTGTGGGTGATCAGTCCACTTTCATGAATGAGCAGGTAAATCGTCCAAGCAAGTTTGAACAATGTGCTTGATGTCATGGAAGGCATAGTTAATTGCCCTCTAAAATGTAGCCCCTGTATTCTTCAAACCGATTGGGAGTTTCCTATACATGAATGTACCCTATGGACAAATAAAAGCATTTTTAGATTGGCCTTGTGGGTGGATATTGATTTGATTGTAGCTGGAAAAACCATCCATAAATGAGAATATTTTATATCCGGCACATTCATCAATAATTTGGTCAATAAAAGGAGAAGGATGATCATCCTTTAGACATGCCTAATTTACATCCCTATAATTAACACACACTCGAATTGTCCCTTCTTTCTTCATGACAAGAACAAAGTTGGAAACCCAGTCAGTAAGAGGTACAGGGTAAATGAAACCAGCATGCAAAAGCTTTTCAACTTTTGCTTTAATGGCAGTGGATTTCTTTGGATGAACAGGTCGAAGCCGCTGTCATATTGGTTTGACATCATGGTACATTTTGATTTCATTCTCAACAATACTAGAGTCAATGCCTCACATCTCCTCGTATGACCATGAAAATATATCTCGAAATTCACAAAAAAGAATATGGTAACTATCAAGTTCTGATGGAGAACAAGATTTGCCTACATGAATGTTTTCTGCAGCATTAGGCTTGGCCAAAATATTAATAGAAATCATTTCTTCAATATTTGACAGGTTTCGCTTGGAATCTACTGTGTCTATGAAAACTGAATTCGAAAGGAAATCAACAACTAAAGGGTGGTTTAGTTGGTATGAATAATCTTCAATGTCATCTGGAAGATGGGAACGATGATGATATTCTTCCTAAGGTTCTTCTCCTATCATCATTGATTGGACGATTCCTTCATCCGTAGAAAATATACGTGAAAAAGGATCCGAAGAAGTACCATATTCTAATGAATGGTCTACCCATACAATTGGTGATAATGGATTTGGGTTTTCCACACAAGCCAAAAAAATTGATTGCTATGCAAGCTCAATGAGGATTTCCGGCATAACGTCACTATTACTATCAACTTTAGAATTGTTGGTAATCCTCCTTAAATCAGATGAGGTGGAGGAAATCATGATGCAAGTCTCTACTCTCTCCACTTCCACCAAATCAGATGGTGACGGTAGTGTAAAAGTACCCATTAGGGGAGGATCTTTAAAGAGACCTACACTAACACTTTGAAGTGACAACAGGGGTCTATGTACTAATGGAATGCTTCTCGTAGCTTGAGAGCTAGATGCAAAGAAGGTAATTTGATCGATAACAGTGATTCCACCCTTATGAGGGAATGCAATAGTACAAAAGTACATGGAAACCACAACATCCATAGCATATACCCATGGCCTTCCCAGTAAAATGTTGTAGTCAAGGGGACCGTCAACTACCTCAACCTCAACAGTAACTGTTTTTCCCCCTAGTTCAATTTGCATGTTACTTAAAATACCACAAGGAGTATATGTTCGTCCGTCAAAAGCTTTTAACGTGGTTGGTGATCGTGACAATGGCGGTGAACGAAGGGTTTTCCAGCAGCTCATTGACATAATGCAAGTAGATATCCCCTCGTCAATAATAGTTCGGTGAACATTCTTATTGAGAGATTTTACTTGTATTAGGAAAGCTAATTGTGCTGGCAATTGTGTTGTATATCCCGCATGGTTAAAAACCACAATATTGGAATCCGTAGGGTCTATTCCACCAATTGTTGATAGTAAAGCCTGCTTCTGGGAGGGACAATTTTGTAACACCTCGAGTGTTGACATAGTAGAATGTTATTGAGCAAGATCTTCCACTATGTTATAATTCTGAGTTGCTTGAGCCCGAGGGTTAACTATTGATTTAGGCACAACTCCCTTTGGTGGTTTTATTGTCAATTCTAGCATAATAGGTGGTGGAATATTTTCAGATGAATTTAAATTCAAAGGATTAGGTCGATCAGTGGCCTGATTATTCGACAATGATGATGGATTTCCATAATCTTTATTTCTTGTTGACACCAAAACTTCATTTTGTGTCTTTGTGATGGATAACATAAGTACGTGGGATGTGGAAGCATGGTCTACCACAACCAAATGTGTCTCCGGGTTTGGAAACAGATCAGTCAACACTGCAGATGTGTTAGAAGTCTTTAGAAGTTTAGAGACTTCTGAGCGATGTGGACAGTCTCTTGTAAAATGCTTGTCATTATAGATTAGACATGGATAACGAGGTTTCATTGTTGAAGTAGAGGAATCAGATGATTTCCTTGAGGAGAATTATCTTGTTTCTTCGTGTTTTCCCCTTCTTCTTACCTCCTGGTTGCTTTTGATTTTTGCCTTTGTCAGATGACACAGCATTGACTTCAAAAGTAAGAGTGTTTTGTGATGCATTGGTACTTTGATTGGAAATGGCAATAGTTTGACCAGATGGTCTCCCTGCCATTTGAGTGCTCCAAGAACTGATCACACCATCACCAGCATGAGAGTCGTTACTTGATTGTGGAGCAGGAGGAACAGTGAAAGCTAGTCAGGGTGCATTGGGAATCTTGTCGTAGAGTGTGCCAGATTGTGTGTAAATCAAATCCAAATATTGGGCATAAGCAATTACTTTCTCTTCTGTGACAACTCCACCTTTCGCCACATCCTCCACGATTGATGACAACAAGGATTTTATGAACTACTTAGCCAAAATCTGATCAGGAACATAGGTCTTAACCATTCGATGACGATGTTACCACTCATGAATATGATCTGATATATGAGTAGCAGTAGTCTGTTTAAATTTGGTTAGGAGTTTCTTCCAGTCTCGTGTCTAATAGGTAATTAGAAGTGGGTCAAAAATGTGGTGGATAAAGTCATAAAGTTGTCAAAAGAAGCTCGTGGTAACTCAATGTACCACTTCACAGCCGAACCAGTAAGCGTTCTTTGGAAAATATGAAGTCTAACCGAGTCATCATTTAAAGAGTTTGATAAACACCACAAATGAAAGGTCATGACATGATTTGATGGGTCTTCTCTGGGATTTCCATTGAATTTTGGAATGTCTCTTTTTTTTTTAGGTTGTGGTTCAAGAGAACCCTTTTCAACGGGTGGCACTACGTCCACGGAAAAATCTGGGCTGATCGACCCTGAAGGGAATCTAGCCATGCGGCCCACTAGCAAGGCCTGAGCCCAAGGGCTTCGGGGAGATTGGACCCTGTGACCTCCCGATGGCGAGGCACTGATTTTAACCAACTGAGCTAGCCCTTAGGGCTTTTGAATTTTGGAATGTCAGAAGGTAACTTATGTGGAATTACCAGCCACCAAGGTGCATATAAGATTGGATCATTAGTGAGCCGATTTAAATCTGGTAATTCTAGAGTTGTTACAAATGGCAACTGTCGATTCAAGTCAGGTTGAGCATACCCAGGATATGATGGAATTTCCTGAGCAATAGCTCTTTGCATACCAACATAGGGCATCTGCATTTGGTAACCTTGATAAGGTGGTTTTTGAACAAATCCGGCATAAGGTGGTTGTTGATAACCAGGTTGAATTTGCGGTTGTCCATAACCAGCAAAGCCTTGTTGACCAGGACCTTAGTAAGCTTGATACTATCCAAACCCAAGTTGAGCCTATTGGGCGAGTCCAAATTGGAGTTGGAATTACTGGAATTGAGGTTTTTGATATTGATGTTGCCACGGTTGTTGAATCAACTGTTGTTGTTGTTGGTGCAATTGTTGTTGATTTAATGGTTGTTGTTGCCTGGCAATGAAAGGTTGGACAAGTTGTGAATAAACTATACCAATGTAAGCCTAAGTCACTCCGAATAAAGGTATACTAACCTGAGGTTGTTGGACTCCAGACACAAGCGGTTGTTGTATAACAGCTTGAGAAATTAATGATTAATGATTTGAGGCTTTTGCGATGTGTGTTCTGTGTATTGTTATCTTCTGGAGTCATCGCATTCATTTTTGTTGGAATCGACGTTTCGAGCCAACCTCTGTGGTTCATCTTCAGGATTAGATCTAAAAATGAATAAGTCAAAACTTAATAGGGTTGATAAATAAGGGTTAGGGTTGGTCTGGAAATGAACCTCTTGACCTGAAACTTGTGGTTGCGAGGTAGAAGGACCAGTTTGTACAAGTTGAGATACAACTGTTTGAACTTGTGACTACGGTACAATGGTAACAACAGGTGTAGTATGAATAGCTTACACAGTTTTCATTAGTTGTGTTGGATACACAAGCCTTGGTTGAATTGGCATTGTTGGTTTCCATTGACAAACTCGAATTCCAGGCTGACCTAAATTCTACGGGATACTACCATATGATGGTCCTCTAGGATAGGGAGGATAAGTTGAATAAGCATATTTCTCTCCATATGGTGGCAATCCAGTATGTAATGGACACATAGGTCTTTGTTGACTAGATTTCCCAATTTGTTATTGATATGGAGGATCAAACTGTTGAGTTCTCGTTAATGAAGAACCAGGTAGAATTCTATTTGAGGACATGGGTGATGACCATGGTGTAGAAGCAACCCCTGAGTGGGTTCCTGATAAAGATTGGTAACCAATCGGGATGGATGATTCACCATATAGGTGTGACTCAGTTGTAGTAGAAAACATTGAAGAGGTTGCAACAGAATATTTTGCCGCAACAACATCAAATGATACTGTCTAAGATGTTGATGGTTGTTCAACCATAGTTAACTTACCAAAAATTTGTCCTAAAGAATTGAAGGGTACTTGAAAAGAAGGAGGATCAAACAGAGCAGTAAAATGAGGAGTATGAGGGTAAAGATAAAGCCCGGTTCCAAAATGGAATGGGGTTCTAGGTGTGGAATATTCTTCTAATTCTTCCTCAACAACAATTAAACCTAGTGGAAGAACTTCACCATCTAGTCCGTAATAGAATTTTGGTGTTGATAAAGTGGAAGTTTCAGTAGTTACTAATGTCTCAGGGTTAACCGATTGATCGTCTTCCGGTAAAGTAACAACTTCTGGATGTTCAAATTCAAAGTCCAGATGTTTGAGCAAAAAGAACAACAATTTCAGAGAGAGGTTCCTGAATAGCTTCTGGTTCAGATGTAACTTTTGTTTGAACTGTGATAGGTTCTGGATTAGCTTCTGGTTGAACTGATTCAAGTTCAGAAGTATTTTCTTGTTGAGCAACTTCAAGTTAAGGATCAACTTGTTGTTGAACAACTTTGGTTATTGTTTCACTAGGATCAGTGATAATGTCCTCAGGTAATTGTGAAACTTCTTCTTCATAAATAGATGTGCCAAAAATAGTTGTAGTAACTGGAGTCTCAATATGAAGAAATAGGAGTTCTTGATGTACTTGACTCAGTTAAGTGAGACCGTTTTGACTAAATAGGTGTAGCTTTGGGTAGCAAAGGCAGTTTACTCGCTGTTCTCTGTGAACGACAGGGTAAGGGTTGATGTTCCTCCACAATTTCTGATTAATTTTATTATCAAAAAAGAAATAAACAAAAATGGGTAAGTTAGGCAAAAGGTTTACCAAGAAATTGTGAACTGCAGAATACCTCCTGGTGAACCAAGAAGTATGGGTAGGCAATCTCCCCGAATGTTGTGTTCGATGTATCACAGAGTACAAGGCGGTCAACTCGGTTACCTAAGGATGGATAGCAACCTAGTGTTGTCCTCCCATATATACCTGAACGTACGTGGAGGCCCAATCGATATAAGCATTGTCTAATGAAAAACTACACATTGAGAGCATTCCCATATACTTTATGTACTGTAACACTGCCCTATATACCCAAAGGTACGTGGACGAGCTACGGTATACTCACGTACGTGGAATGAGGTATCACACTCAGGATGTATTGGAGAAAATTTAGCGACAATTGCTTTGTTTTACAACGCCAGAACACGTCTCTAGCCTAGAACCACTAAGTTTTTTTCGTTAACAGCAATGCTCCATTAGATAAATTGATGTTAATTTTAAGTTGATCTTGCTTAGGATTTTTCCTTTCAATTTCACCACGTGATGTATTTTGAAATTCCTAGGAATGCAACTACCATGATAAGCATCTTTCCATTCAATTTAACAATGAAAATCCTAGCTACTAGGGATAGAGCAATCAGATTTCTTTCGATCAAAGAGCAAAGAGCAAAATCTAATGCAATTTCCCTACACTATTCCTATGAGCACACACAAACTTTTTCAATGCATCATGCATGTATTTCTTTTCGATTTCCTTAATGTGAATGTAAACAAAAAAGGAAAGTTATGCACATACAATCAATTAATCTTTAACAAGAAAGAAGACTTTACGACAGTATTGTTTCGAAGGAAAAGAAGACTTTTGCGAAACTTTATTTCGAACAAAGATTAATCAAATATATTCTAACTTTGACTATGGATTGATAATTAAAAAAAAAATTAAGAAACATTAATCAACCAAGTCAAATTAGGGTTAGAAAAGAAGATAGAAACTTGTTCTCTGGGACATGACATTCATTGATCAATCAGCAAGCAAACAAATAGAGAAAAGTTGGCAAAAACTCATTCCAAAGGTGGGAAACTGACCCTAGGAGGATCAGCGCAACCCTGAATGGGATACAGTGCATTTCAGAGCACTATCCCTAAGCCAAGGGTGCTCTACAGTGCACTGTGTCCCTCACAAGCCTGCGCTGGGGACAGTGAGCCATTTCAAAAGGCAATTTGACACAGTTTTGACCAAAATTCAATGCAAAAGAGCTGAGATATAATCAATGAACGCAAGTAGGGTCTGAAAGAATGTCCTAGGAGGTGGATAACCTACTAGTAAAAATGATCATCCCCAATAGAGTCACTAATTTGTTTTGGAGAATTTGGTATCTACAGATAAATGCTAATTCCCTAGATAAGTAGCCATATCTAGAACAACAGTTTAAAGCACTTTAACCTTTTCCTATAGGCAATAGATAAGAAAAAGAAGATGAGAAGACCTACTTGTAGTTCTACTTTCCTCTTGTCTCCTTTGTATCGATCCTGTCGCTCCTTATTATACTTAACACGCTTGAGAAGTACTTGTAAACACAAACAAAAGACAAAGAACCGATCAAATCAAAAGAGCTATTGAATACAAGTAGATGTAATCAGATACATTTCACACATATAAGCATCATATGACAATGCAAACATATGGGAGAAAGGTTCAAATACTTTATTGAATAGAAGAAGGAACTACAACCATTGTGTCTGATTCAAATTCATTCCTCCAGCTTGGATCCCATCCACATCACATAAAAAGCATGACAAACGTGTAGCATTACAATACTTGTTTCAAAGCCAATTCTCATAGAAACATTATCTCCTTACAATTAAACATAGTCCATCCCCTTATCACTTAGATGAGTGGTCAATTTATAGGGAGATGAAGGAGGTTTTTTCATAAATGGTGGTACTGAATGGCCTTCCATACTTAGAATTAGTTCCATGGAGGAAGGGATGAGAGGATAGGATGCATCTTAACTCATTCTTCATCCATTTTCGAGCTCATAGGATTTGATAAGTGAGGGAACCTTCTAGAGGACTCCAACAAATAAGAATATTCCCCAAACCCTATGTGAATTTTGCTCAAACTCACCCAGCGTGGGTGAAAGGAGGCCTAAGTTCTCTGTGGATCACCCTCACATGGACTGAACTGCTCTGCAGCGCACCCTTGCATGGGCTTAGCTGCGTTGGTCCCTCTAGAGGCTATTTTAGGATGTCTTCAAGTCATGAAACTGTCTAGGAAGGAGGCATTCAAAAGGGTGACTTGTTTAGGGCATGTGGCAACCGAAACTAGGGTTTGATGAGCCCTAAAACACTGATCTGGCTTATGGGTGTAATGTGCCCAAATGGATCTGTAACACTTTTTCCAATATGTCATTAACCTATTGGTGAATGTGCTGAATGCGCTCAATGAAGTTGTTATCCATGTCAACTTCGGATTGGACATGAGTCAAATATGCTTGAATAGCTGCAAACAATATGGCCACATCAATGGGACATAGTGGCTGGAACCCTAAACCCACCTAAAAGGGGTTGTGGCCAGTTGAGCTATGGAGAGCTCTATTGTAGTTGTGTTGGACATAAGGGAGGCTTTCATTCCAGATGTGGGGGTGCTTTGAGTTGTACATGTGCAGAATTTGTATCAGCGTCATGTTGACGACCTCTGTTTGTCCATCAGTTTGGGGATTTAAAGTCATGGACTTAGTAAGTTTGGTATCCAGCATTGACAAGGGACTTGACCAAAATGCACTCGGGAATATGTTGTCTCGATATGAAACAATGGACATTCGGATCCCAAAGTGTACCCACACTCGCTCAAAGAAGAGCTTAACAGTGGCCTTTGTTATTATACTCTTCTTGCAAGCCACCATAATGGCCATCTTAGAGAATCTGTTGATGACCATGAAAATGCAGTCATTTTCATGCTTAGTAAAAGGAAGGCTTGACATGCAACCCATGGAGATGGATTCCCAAGGTCGATTAGGAGTAGGCAGAGGAGTATATAGGCCTTGCTTCTTGATGGTTGGTTTAGCAATGGTGCATGCAGTGCATGTTCTAATGTACTTCCCAACATCCTCATGAAGGTTTGGCCAATAAAAATATTTCTATAGTACTGCCACTGTTTTCTCTACTCCAAATGTCTAATGACCCAACTATAGTGTGCCTCCCAAATCATCTTGGCACGCTCGCTTGAAGGTACACAGATGTGTCCCGGGTGGAATAACAATGCATCCTGGAGGTGAAAATTTGAGACTTGTTTACCTTCCATGATTGTCTGGTATGTGCTATGGAATTCTAGATCCCTCTTGTAAAGATGCAATCATCTCGAAGTCTCATGCCCACAGGATTCGAGCACAGTGATCAGTGCCATGACTGGTGGTTAGCTGAGGCAGTCTGCAACATTATTGGTGTTGCCCTTCTTGTCCTTAATGTTCAAATGTAATTGTTGTAGGTATGTGGACCATTTCTGATGGCAATCATTATGCAACTTCCCTTGTGTCTGTATGAACTATAGGGGTCGGTGGTCTATGTGGATGATTATTTCCTTTCCCATAATGTAATGCTTCCATTGATGGAAAACCTGCACAATGGAATACATTTCTTTGTCATAGGTGGAATATTTTTGAACTGTTTCTGAAAGTGCCATTGTGGTAAGCCAATGGATGCCCCTGCTTAGTAAGAACTGCACTGATGGCATAGTCGCAAGCATCTGTCTCAATCTCAAATGGTTGTTGTAGGTCTGGTAATGTGAGCATTGGTGTAGAGCAGAGGCAATGTGTCAACTCAAAAAATGCCTTATGTTGGGTTTCGGACCAAAATAACTTTTCTTTCACTCCACCCTTGGTGACTTGACATAAAGGCCAAGTGATATGAGAGAACCCCAACATAAAGCTGCAGTAGAAATTGGTAAGACCTAGAAAGTTGTGAATCTCTGTTAGAGTGGTTGGTATTGGCCAATCCTGAATGACTTATATCTTGGCTGGATCTACATGCACACCCTACTCATCAATGATTTACCCCAAATATTGAACCTGGGTCATGAAAAAAGTGCATTTCTCCAAATTGGCACACAACTTGTGTTGTCATAGGGTTTGGAGGACCTTTCAAATATGGTGGAGGTTCTCTTCCCAACTCTGGCTGAAGATTAATATGTCATCTAAATACACCACCACTAATGCATTGGTTAAGGGTTGCAAGATGTCTTCCATGAATTTCATGAAGGTTGCAAGGGAATTTATCAACCCGAGAGGCATGACCAACCATTCAAAAAAACCCTCCTTAGATTTGAAGGCAGTGTTCCACACATCAGAAGGTTCAATAGGCACATGGTGATAACCAAAATTTAAGTCAATCTTGCTGAAATATTTGGCCCCCTTGAGCTGGTCCAGAAGTTCATCAATCTTTGGGATTGGATACCTATTCCGGACAGTGATCTTTTTCAGCACCCGATAGTCAATACAAAGTCTCTAGGTCCTATCCTTCTTCTATACCAATACAATCAGGCTCCCATAGAGTGATGAGCTTGGCCTGATGTGCCCTTTTTGCAATAGCTCCTGAATCTTCATATTGATCTCATCCTTCTCCATAACAGAGTGTTGATAGATTGATCCATTAGGTAGTGGTGCGCCTGGGGTCAGATCGATGGAGTGCTTGACCTGACAATGCAGAGGTACCCCAGTACATGAGGAAAAAATATCCCTGTATTCCTCCATGAGCTTTTCTATCTATTGATGTTGTGTGGAGGATCCCTATCTAGAAGTCATGGCCACAATATTCTTCTTTCCTTGAGGGAAAATCATAAGGAAAACAAATTTCCTAGTTTTTGAAATGAGCTTACTACATTTCTTTGTAGAGATCAAAGAGATGGCAGTAGGCAGGGCTACCTCCGGTATCCTGTACAATTTATTTCCAAAAGTAATAACAACAAAGAGAGGTATAGACTCATATATAGCATGTCGCTTCCCCAAGTATGGTTTTCCTAATAATACATCACAAACTTCAAGAGGAGCAACATCACACAGTACCTCATCCGTGAAAGGCTTGACGTTGTAGGGAAGGTGGCACTACTGCCTGACGTGGAGATCTTGTCCTTGGTGAAGCCACCTGATGGTGTATGGTTGTGGATGTGATATAGTCAGTAGGCCCAGTCACTTCATGACATCTGATGAAATGAGGTTCTTTTGGCTCCCGTTTTCGAAAATGAACTATAGAGGAGAACCCTTCACCCCCATTTGTGAGTGGAAGAGGTGTTCCCCCTCTTTTGGATATTCAGGCTCATTGTACTGGATCTTGGTGGTGGAACTAGGCTCCACATCAATTATTTGCTTCCCTTTGTCATTCCCCTTGTCCATTTATGACTCAGAGTCGGAATGTGCATCTGATTCGAAAGCCTTCAACTCGACCCCTAGTGACTGCTTAGTCCGACACTCACTTGTGTTGTCAATGGAGCTCTTATGGAACTCACACCATTTCCCTGTGTCATTCTTTGTCTTCGTGGTGTTGCTCTTTACTTGCAGCTTCGGTCGATTGTCCTGGGTCTCTCTGCCTTGCCTTTATCCTTTGATTTGCGATTTGGGCACGCCTTTTCCTTGCTTTGGATTCTTAAATCTAAAGTCTCACTTCTTCTGTTTGAACTTCTGCTCAATCTCGACAGTGTAACAGTACGTTGTGTGCTAATTGAGGAGATGTCCAGGAACTCCATATCATCCTACATGTACCTGTGTAGACAACCGTGGTACTTGAGTACCAAATTCCTCTCAGAATCCTTGATACCCAACTTCATGCAAAGGGTATAAAAAACATTGGTAAACTCAGACATGTCTTGGTCCCTTCCCTATCGTAGCATGGTGCACTTTATGTATTTATCGTCATAGCTCCTGACAGGGTATTACTACTCCTTGATGACTTCCTGGAACGAATTCCAAGTGGGTGCGGTTGAAAATAGTAAGGGTGATATTTCTTCCTTCTTCTCACAGTAGGCTTCCCACCAGTCCTTGATGTGGGGGACAACTTTGAGAAATGTGAAATTAATCTTTTCCTAGCTGGAAAAATCATGAACAAAAAAATATCCTTCTAACAGATGTAACAATTTATCTACAGTGTATGCATCTATCTAACCTTGAAATATGGGGATGTCAAAGTTAACTTGTACCTTAAAGGGTGTGGCGCTTCCAAAGTGGCTACTAGAATAAGATGTGTCGCCTTTGGGTAGTCGTTGAAGTATCTGGGAAAATTTGTCCTTTATCGCATTCCTCTATTGCTCAAGGGCTTCTTTAAGAAATATTTTGAAAGGATCTCCTACCCCCTCATCTTTCTACTCTTCTGGCATGGGAGATCATCAGGATTTGCTAGGATGGTCTTGTAAAGGTTCGACCAGTTCAAGCCCTAACTCCTTATATCCCGACCTCCTTGGGGATATGCAAAGAAAAACAGAGAAAAAGTAGACCACTCTGATACCATTGATCCAAACTTAAACAGGAATGAAATAAATTACAGATATAACCATAGGTACAGAGATGTAGCAGAAATAACTCTTCATTTCATTAATATCAAATAATGAAATATGCTTGCTAAGAGGATGGAAATAAACTAGCTTGGGCGATGGTAGCTTATCTCTGAGAAGAGATGTGGCAGCTACATGCCTCTAAAATGTGTTACAATGAAACTCAAAAATGCCTATTTATTTTTGAAAAACAATGGAAAACCCTAAACATCCAAAAACCTAGCCCTAGGAGATGAAGCGTCGAAACGGTGGGCCCTGTTTGGGTAAATTGGTACATTGACTTACCAGGGTTGTAAAGTTGGCATACGATCTTCGTTTGGCTATCATAATACCTCGTTTCAAATATTTCAAAGAGGAGGTCAAAGGAAAATTAAGTTATTTTTTTGAGATTTTTCTGGTCTCTCTGTTTTTCCTCAAAACTTCTTTAATCCCTCAAAACGGCTCTAGAAGTTTAAGACCCAAAAAACTGCAAAAAAAAAAATAGTAAGTTGTGCTACAATTAAGGAAATTGAAATGAAACAACGGTGAGGGTCCAAGTGGAATAGGTGGGTGGCCACAAATATTCACCTGTATCATTCCTCCCTCCTTAGGAAGCAATGGTCCCCATTGCACGAAGAGCCTCTATGAGGTGAGGAAATTTTTGTTGAACCTGGTCCCTGATGAACCACTTGCCCTGGTGAAGGAGTTGGCCTGCTTTGACAAATCGATATAGCAGGATCTGTTGTTAGCGAGTTTTCTTGATCTGCGTGTCCATGATATGATCATTTGTGGCTTTTTCCATGCATTATGGGTTTAGCTCTGTGGGTGTGATTTGTTCTGCAATGTCAGATGTGTCCGACAACAGCGGAAAGTATGGCCAAAGGCAGTCTACATTGAACATTGGGTGTAGACCAAGGAACAATGGAATGTCTAGCTCAAAGGCATTGTCCCCTACAACCTTGGTGATGGTGTATGGCCCATATCAGAGCGGGTGAAGCTTGTGGTGGGGTCCAACAAGGCGCTCCTTCTACAAATGTAGCCAAACTATGTCACCCACTTGGGACTTATGCAGTACCCAATGTTGATCATGGTGCTGCTTGTACTTACCATTGGATCTATCCAATATGTCATGGATGTGCTAGCAGATGTGCTAAATGTTCTTAATGAATTTTTTATCCCTATTAGATTTAGACTAGACATGAGCCAAATTTTCCTAAGTAATTGCAATGGTATTGCCACATCAATGGGACATAGTGGTTGGAACCCCAATGCCACCTAAAAGGGGTTGTGGCCATTTGAGCTATGGAGAGCTCTATTGTAGTTGTGTTAGACAAAATGGAGGCTTTCATCCCATGTGTTGGAATGCTTAGATTTGTACATGCGCAAAATGTGTATGATCATCTTGTTGATGACCTCTGTTTGGCCATCAATTTGGGGGTGGAAAGTCATGGACATAGTAAGTTTGGTATCCCGCATCGACCAAAGACTTGACCAAAATTCACTCAAGAATTTGTTGTCCCGATCTGAAGAAATGGACTATGGGATCCCAAAGTGTACCCACACTTTCTCAAATAAGAGCTTAACAGTGGCCTTTATTGTGATACTCTTCTTGCAAGTTGCTATAATGGCCATCTTATATAATTTGTCGATGACCACAAAATCGTAGTCATTGTCGTGCTTAGTAGAAGGAAGGCCTAACATGTAATCCATGGAGATGGATTCCCAAGGTCAACTAGGGGTAGGCAGAGGAGTATATAGGCCTTGTTTCTTCATGGTTGGTTTGGAAATGGCGCAGGCGGTGTCAGATCTAATGTACTTCCCAACATCCTCACAAAGGTATGGCTAATAAAAAAAATTGCAGTGCTGTCACTATTTTCTCTACTCCAAAATGTCCAGCAACCCGACTATAGTGCACCTCCCAAATCATCTTGGCATGCTCACTTTAAGGAACACAGATGTGTCCTAGGTGGCATAACAGTGCATCCTGGAGGTGAAAATTTGAAACTTTCTTACCTTCCAGGAGTGTCTGGTGTGTGTTGCCGAATTCTCAATCCCTCTTGTAAAGATGTGGCCATCCCGAAGTCTCATGCCCACAGGAGTCGAGCACAGTCGCCAATGCCATGACTGGTGGTCGGCTGAGGTAGTTTGCAACATTATTGGTGCTACCCTTCTTGTACTTAATGTTCAAATGGAACTATTGCGGGTATGTGGACCATTTCTGATGGTGATCATTCTGTAACTTCCCTTGTGTCTGTATGAACTGTAGGGGTCAGTGGTCTGTGTGGATGATCGTTTCCATCCCCATAATGTAATTCTTCCATTAATGGCAGGCTTGCACAATGGAATACATTTCTTTGTCATAGGTGGGATACTTTCAGACTATGTCTGAAAGTTTCTCACTGCAGTAAGCCACCAGATGCCCCTGCTAAGTAAGAGCTGCACTAATGGCATAGTCAAAGGTATCTGTCTCAATCTCAAATGGTTGTTGCAAGTCTGGTAATGTGAGTATTGGTGCAGAGAAGAAGTAATGCTTCAACTTAGAAAATGCCTTATGTTTGGTTTTGGACCAAAAGAACTTTTCTTTCACTCTGTCCTTGGTGACTTGACTTAAAGGCCATGTGATACGAGAGAACCCCAACAAGAACCTGCAATAGAAATTGGAAAGACCCAGAAAGTTTTGGAGCTCTATTAGAGTGGTTGGGACCAGCCAATATTGAATTACTTGTATCTTGGATGGGTCCACATGCACACCCTGCTCGTCAATTATGTACCCCAGATATTGAGCCTGAGTCATGTCAAAAGTGCATTTCTCCAAATTGGCACACAACTTGTGTTGTCACAGGGTTTGGAGGGCCTATCGAATATGGTGGAGGTGTTCTTCCCAACTTTGGCTGAAGATCAAGATTTCATCTAAATACACCACCATGAATTCATTAGTGAAGGGTCACAAGATGTCGTCCATGAATATCATGAAGGTTGTGAGGGCATTTGTCAACCCAAAAGGCATGACCAACCATTCAAAAAGTCCCTCCTTGGATTTGAAAGCAATCTTCCACACTTCACAAGGTTTGATAGCCACCTAGTGATAACCAGACTTCAATTCAATATTGTTGGAATATTTGGCCCCCTTGAGTTAGTCCAAAAGGTCATCAATATGTGGGATTGGGTACCTATTTTGGACAGTGATCTTGTTGAGCACCCGATAGTCAATACAAAGTCTCATAGTCCCGTCCTTCTTCTATAAAAATACAATTGGGTTCCCACATGATAATGAGCTTAGACTAATGTGCCTTTTCTACAATAGCTCTTGAATCTGCCTCTTCGTCTTATTGTTCTCCAGAACAAAGTGACGATAGATCAGTCTATTGGGTAGCAGTGCACTTGGGATTAGATCGATGGAGTGCTTGACCTGACAGTGCAGAGGTACCCTAATAGGTGAGGTGAAAATGTCCCTGTATTCCTCCATGACCTTGTCCATCTGTTGTTGTTGTGCGGAGGTGCCCTGTCTGGAATTCATGGCCATAATCTTCATCTTTCCCTGAGGGAAAATCATAAGGAAAATAAATTTATTGGTCTGTGAAATGATCTTACTGCATTTCTTTATAGGTATCAAAGAGATGGCGGTAGGTGGGGCTACCTCCAGTATCTTATATAATTTGTTGGCCAAAGTAATAATCACCAAGCGAGGTATAGACTCATATATAGCATGTCGCTTCCACAAGTATGGTTCTCCTAATAATACATCACAAACTTCAAGAGGAGAAACATCACATAGTACCTCATCCGTGAAGGGCTTGATGTTGTAGGGAAGGCGACACTGTTGGGTGACACAAAGATCTTGTCCTTGGTGAAGCCACCCGATGGTGTATGGCTACGGATGTGCTATAGTCATAGACCCAACCACTTCATGGCCTCTGCTGAAATGAGGTTCTTTTGTCTCCTTCATTTGACAATGAACTGTAGCGAAGAACCCTTCACCCACATCTATGAGTGGAAGAGGCATCCTCCCTCCTTTGGATATTTAGGCTCATTTTTCTAGATCTTGGTGGTGGCCATGGTGGCATTAGGCTCCATCAATGATTTGATTCCCTTTGTCATTCCTCTTGTCAGTTTTTGACTCAAAGTCAGAACATGCCTCTAATTCAAAAACCTTTAGCTCAGCCACCAATGACTGCTTTGCCTGACACTCACATGTGTTATGAGTGGAGCTCTTATGGAACTCGCACCATTTTCCCATGTCCTTATTTGTCTTCATGGTTTTGTTCTTTTCTTGTGGCTTTTACTAGTTTCCCTAGGTCACTCTACCTTGGCTTTGTCCTTTTGTCTACGGTTTGGGGGCTCATTTTCCTTACTTTGAATTTGTATATCCAAACTCTTGCTTCTTTTTTAAAACTTCTTCTCAATCTTGATAGCATAACAGTACGTCATGTCAAGCGAGGAGATTCCCAGGAACTCCATCTCATCTTGGATGTACCTGTGTAGACAACTATGATACTTGAGTACCAAATTTCGCCCAGAATCCTTGATACCCAACTTTGTGTGAAGGGTATGAAAAGCATTGGTAAACTTCCGCATGTCTTGGTCCCTTCCCTATCATAGAGTGGTCCACTTTGTATATTTATCATCATAGCTCCTGATAGGGTAGTATTTCTCCTCGATGAAATGCTGAAATGAATTCCAAGTGGGTGCGGCAGAAAATAGTGAGGGTAAAATTTTGTCCTTCTTCTCACAGTAGGTTTCCCACTAGAACTTGACATGGGGGGTGGCTTTGAGAAGTGCGAAAGTAATCTTTTCTTGACTGGAAAAATCATGAACAAAAAAATAATCTTCTAACATATTTAACCATTTATCTATGACGTTTACATCTATCTGAACTTCAAATATGGGGATGTCAAAGTTATCTTATACCTTAAATGGTGTGGCACTTCTAGAGTGGTTGATGGAAGAAGATGTGTCACCTTTGGGTATTCGTTGAAGGATCTGGGAAAAGTTGTCCATCATCGCATTCCTCTATCATTCGAGAGATTCTTCGAGAAATATTTTGAAAGGATCTCCTACCCCCTCGTCTTTCTTCTCTTCCGCCATGGGAGGCCATCGGGATTTGTGAGGCTCATCTTACATAGGTTCAACCAGTTCAAGCCCTAACCCCTTACATCTCGACCTCATTGGGGACATGCAAAGAAAAAGAAGATTGCTTCTAATACCATTGATCCAAACTTAAACAGGAACACAAAAAATTATAGATATTACCATAGATACATAGATGAATCACAAATAACACTTCATTTCATTAATATCAAATACTAAAATATGCTTACAAAGAGGATGGAAATAAACTAGCTTGGGTAATGGTAGCTTATCTCTAAGAAGAGATGTGGCAGCTACATGTCTCTGAACTGTGTTACAATGAGGCTCAAAGGCCTATTTATTATTGAAAAGCAATGGAAAACCCTAAACATCCAAAAACCTAAAGCTAGGAGATGAAGAGCCAAAACCGTGGGCCCATTTGGGTAAATTAGTACATCAACTTCCTGGGGTCGTAACTTTGGCATATGATCTCTGTTTAGTTATCATAATACCTCGTTTCAAATATCTCGAAGAGGAGGCCGAATACAAATTAGACAACCAATTTGGGACTTTTCCTGTCTCTCTATTTTCCCTAAAAAAAAAAAAAAAAAAAAAAACAAAACAAAACAAAACAAAACAAAACAAAACAAAACAAAAAACAAAACAAAACAAAACAAAAAACAAAAAAACAAAAAACAAAAAACAAAAAAACAAAAAAAAACATTTTTTAGTCCCTCAAAACGGCTAAAGAAACAATAGTGGGGGTCCAAGTGAAATAGGCAGGTGGCCACCAATATCCACCTGGATCAAAGGAGATTTATGGTAAGTGTTTTATGTGATAATGATTTTATGCTCTTTAGTGAAATTAGTTTTAAGTTTATAGCCTTGAAGAGTTTCCTTTCCAAACCTATTTCAAGGCTCTATACCCCTAAGTTATCGTTGTTGTGCTATAACCAAAGAGTCTAGATTAATTTTATTAGCACTTTTCTTTATGACCATTATTTACTCAAGGGTACAAAGTGAAATTGAGATGGTGTGTAAGACACTTAAAGCCAATCCAGTATGCAAGCTATAAGAAGGATGCAATCTTTTTTTTTTTCAATTTGACAAATAAATAGCTAGAGGAAGGATAGAGAGTACTTTTCTCTTTCCAAGTGACAAATGAAACCTCATAACCTCTCTTAATAATTTCTCAATATACAAAAAATGCTCACAATAAACCAAATCACAAATCAACTCAGAAATCAATTCAAGTACTCTAAGATGCAAATGCAAAGAACCAAAGAAAAGCACTCGAGAGAATCAAACTATGGATTTGCAACAAATACCATGAAGTATGGCCTATCAAATTAGACAAACAACAAGCTCACACATAACATAAAAAAAAAAAAATGGATCTATAACTCAATGAAGGCATCAAATAAACTAATCCTACATTTTTCTACAAGGGAAAATATACCCAAACCCTAACAAGGGAGAAAGGCCTAACACACCATAAGACTTTGGTTTTATTTGCAATTATTCATATTTGGAAGGACACAAATATTTTCTAGGTAGTTTATATCAATCTCACAATGTTACAAAAACAATCAAAAGATCAATCATCAAACAAGGCAACCAATAGAAAAAAATCACACAAACTAATGAAAAGTGCAAAATGAAATCAAATCTCATAATAAAAAATGGTTGTGGATAAAATTTCAAATGGATCTAACCCTTCCATAGTCAAGTAAAAAAGATCTAAGCTCAAACCAAAAAAAAAAAA